>JALHBU010000302.1:0-27347 GCA_024340005.1 Tolypocladium tropicale | reverse complement strand
CCATAGCCGCAGGAAAATTCGGGATCCCGTCCGCTCTCCCAGAGACAAGCCTGTGAGCGGCAGATTAGTAGTTGGGTCGGTGACGACCAGCGAACACCGGCTGTTGTATGTTTTTTGTGGATTGTTTTTTTTTTGTTGGCATCGTGGAGACGTCGCTCCGTGGAAGGGCGGGGGGGGCCAGGTGTTTATATCCTTTTGTCAACCCCTGCCATGGGACCCCTGCCGACCGAGGCCACCTTTTGGGCCGAGTAGGGGGCTTGGGGACCAAATACGAGTAGGGAGCCAGGTTGGGGACGAGACAGGACTCAAAGGGACACGAGTACGGAGTCCTATGTAGGGACGCGGATGTATTGCTGGCAGATGCAGCCTACGGGCAGGCAGAGGAAGGGTCAGCATGAATGAGTATCGTGTAAGATCGACCAAATTCGCATCGCCGTCGGCGGCGGCGGTGGCATTTTTTCATCAAAGCAGCGATTGAAACAGCCTTCTGTCTCCGCCTTCATCTTGTCTTCGTCTCTTACGGGTTTCCGATTTCCCATAGACGTACCATCCGTACTCCGTGCAACTACCGGGTAGGTGGACGGCACTCGCAAGAAGTAAGGTACTTGGGGTTGAGGCTGGACGTCAGGCGGCACCGAGCATCCAATCCTGTGACCGCTGGGCTGCTGTCAGTGAGGTACAAGTAAGGCACCCCCATCATCCCGTCCTCGGCTTAGGTCAGAGGTACCTTACCTTACTTTCTGAGTGCTGCTTGTACTTTCGTAGCGGCACGGGCTGCAGGTGGCGCCGCCGGCCTCCAGGCCCCGCAGAGTGCAGGGGCCGTCGGCACAGTGTGGTACCGCTACTGGCACACGCCGTTGGAGACACGCAGACTCGGGAGTACCGCCCCAATGTCGCGGAGCATTCGGTTTTTGCCCTGGCTGGCCTCAGCCAGGGCCGCTAACGCTGCCATCAACCGTGCTCCCCGCTCCCGTTAACCATTCATGTTGTCCCTCACCTATCCATCCAACTGGCCTTACTCGCACGCACACCTCCACCAAGTGACGCTGCCAGCGACTCAACTCAGTTGCCTTCCAGTGGGGTGCTTGGACCCGATCCCATCCCTCCCGGAGATCCTCCATTGCCGTCTTTACCTACGGGCAAATACTCCGTACTCGTACACGTCTCCAGGCCTCACACTTCACTTAGCCTCATTCCTTGCAACATCTCCTTGCCACGCTCACAAAGTTGTTCCTCCTGGGCCCTCATCAAGCCGCCGACTCACCTCTCTTATCCTCCATTTCCTATTTTCGAGTTCCGCCCGTCTTGATTGACTTTTCCTTGCTCCTGGCCGAGCAGCCCTCCCCGTTTGCGAACACTACATTCCCAAGCACTGCAGCTTTACACCTCTTTCCATTTGCGGCTGCCTGGCTTGAAGCTAGCTTCAAGCTTCAAATCTGATCTTGCGGTTTGTGGATGCACTAACTACTGACATATTCTCACAACATACCAGTTCCGACATTGCCCATCTCACCCATCTCTCACCAGCCATGGCGTCCTTCAATCGTCAGTACTCGACAGCCTCACCCACGCTTGCCATCCAACCACAGCCTACTCACCAACCTCCGCCGTCCACGGCAGGCCTCGCGAGTCACGACAAGCCGCCTGCATCATTTGCTGCACAGCCCTCAACGCCTTGCCTCGCCGCCGGCATCAAGCGATCTCGCGATGAGGCGTCGATCAACCTTGAGCCTGAACCCCTGAGGACCGAGGAGTCTCACGAGGACTGGACGTATGGCGAGGGCATGGTTCTCATCAAGCCAGAAGGCGGCTATGTTGCCGATGCCGGCAGTCAGTCCGGCACGTGGCTGGAAGAAAAGAATGCAATTGATGAGCAGGCACGCCGCCGCCAACAGGCAGCGCAACAGCTTGACCCGAGAAGCCACAAGACGCAGCGGGTAGACCACAGCATCGATCAGACGTCGCCCCCAGGCGGGCTCACAAACGGGGCCGCGGCTGCCATCCTTAAACCCGACGGCGCGGCTGTCGACAGTGCAAGGGAACAGCTCGTCATCGATGATTTTACCCTGCACCTTGGCATCGGATGGAGGAGAATCAGCGACGACGAGGACATTCAAGCGGCCGCCCGTGGCTGGGCGCGCTTCATCGAGAACCACTTTGCCCTAACCGACGTACGCATCTGCCTTGAGAGCAAAGGCCTCCAATCGTACCTGGTCGAAGCATGCGAAGGCCATTTCCTCTTTGCTGAGAATTTGCGCCAAGGCCGGCTGGTCAGCCGAACTGTGGACGGCGCGCTCCATAATCTGCGACAGTCGCCGCCGATTTTTGACGGTCCAGAGTTTCAAATAGCGGCCGAGAACCCTCAGCCAAGCGAGACCTCGGCGGATACAGAGATGAAGATTGATTGACGGTTGATGCAATGCATCTCGATGGGCCCGCCCGAAGGGACTCGATTGCCATGAATCCCGTCATCATCATCCCCGCCGGCCCACCCGGGCGTCATTCGATAGCAGGAGGTTCATGGAGTTAAGGCTGGGGCGTACGAGGATAGCAAAGCGCCGATCAGCTGGGGAACAGGGGCTTCAAGGAGTTTGATTTAGTTCAATGTATCAATCACCAGTTATTGTTGCACCCACGGTACCGCCGTTCGCCTGGCAAGTACGAGTAGGTGGCGGGAATCGCGAGCCCGAAGTCTTACGCCCAAAGCACAAGCTCGTTACTATACTTTGCACCTGAGACTCGGACCTGGATAGCTGGTTGGCGCGCTACGAGTATTCTCGGAGGCTCATCATGCTGGCATTGGATGCACAAGGTGCGCAAGTGCTACCGGCTCAGTGAACGACGAGCCGCTGCCAAGGAAGCATCGCTCTTTTACGAGGAGGTTCTTGGCTGAATTCGGCGACAGCCGTTGGACAGTGCAGAATACAGTGTGTCCGCATGCATGCTCTGGGGGAAAGCGCCAACCAGCCTGGAAGGTATCCATTGGAAGTTAGTGGGTACCTGGGTACTTGTTAGCCTGCTGTCATCTGCGCGCCGGCTGCCCCCTACTCGCTCGTACTGACGCCTTCCACTTGCAAGCTACTCCGATAACGTTCGTATTGAAAGTCAATATCCATCATCCCGTCACCTCCTTTGGCACAATCTCGTCGGGAATGCTCTGAGCGCCGCCGTGCCATCGCATCCCTTGTTAGCACGCCCTTCCCGTTTTCCTCCCGCCTTGTCGGTCGCCGCGATAAAGGCCCCGGCGCAACCGCCATGTCCAAGCCGAACCAGCTCTTCCTGCTCGCCGACCATATTAAGCTGTCTTTGCTGGAGCGCCAGCGCGCCAAGAGCCTCAACCTCGACAGCGACACACAGGACGGCCACCTGTCGCGCTCGCTGGACCAGTTCCGCAGCGGCCTCGCTTCTCTGCGGCAGGAAGAGGAACGTCTGAAGCAGGCGGGCGATGCAAGGTTCATATAGATCCCCCTCCCCTTGCCGGCGTGCCCGGCTGGCTGGGACCGATGACGAGCCTGTCAGTATCTGACACCTATGCAGTGCAGCAGAGACCATCGCGGGGTCCTTACCTGCCCTGCAAAAGCAGCTCGACGACCTGACGGCGCAGTTCCACGGCTTCTCCAGCCCCTCGACGCAAGCGACGCTCACCAAAGCCAATTCGGACGACCTCGCCGACGACTTCGCCCACGCCACATCGACATCGCCCGCCTCCCGCAAGTCCAAAACGGTCCGTTTCAGCGATACGCCGCCGTCGCCCTCTGACGAGCTCTTTGGGCCGTACCGCGATGACCCGGCCAACGACTCGGCGGGCTACCGCGACCAGGCTAACGGCATGACCAACCAGCAGCTGCACGCCTTCCACGCGCAGGTCCTCGACGAGCAGGATGAGCAGCTCGACCGGCTGGGCGAGTCAATCGGTCGCCAGCGAGAGCTAAGCATGCAGATTGGCGATGAGCTGGACAGCCATGTCGCTATGCTCGACGACGTCGAGGCCGTGACCGATCGCCACCAGAGCCGCTTGGATCGTGCGAAGAGGACGCTGGGTAAGGTGGCCAAGGGCGCTGGAGAGAACAGGCAAATGACTGCCATCGTCGTACTCATCATCATCCTCATCCTTTTGATTGCCGTTTTGAAATAGCCCTCTCCGCCGGCTATCCTTTCGGCATTGGCGGAAGCGTCTGCATGATTTGGCGTTGGGGCAGTTTGGGCGCCTTGTTTGGTGTCTCGTCTTTGGGTTTCTTGCAGCCGATGATCATTTAGCATGCTGATCTTGTTTGACTGATGAATGCGTCTGCCATTGCTGTCGTCTATGAGTACCAATGATGCTGTTCCTGGACATCTATCACAATTTTTTGACGTGGCAATCTAAGACCGTTCTACTGAGCCACATCCATCACCACCATTAATCGTCCCTTCTGACGCTGCCTCGCCCATCAGCGAATAACGTCGCCCTCCTTCATCATGCCCTCCAGGTCCTCGAGGATGTCGCTGCCCCCCAGCATGCCAGATCCTAACACGGCGGTTCTCTCCTCGGTCAACCACACCTCGTAAAACTTGACGGTTTTATCGCTGGATGCGACCATAATGCATCCCTCTGATGATGCTGTTCCCTTTGTCGACCTGGCTGCTTCCTTCGTCCTCCACGGATACGGGATGGCGTACAGCGCGCGCAGCTCACCCTCCTACGGGATCGCGGCGACTTGCCGGCAGTCTGGCCAGCTGAAGACGGCGACTCGATACGGATGTTCTGGCTGGGCATAACCGAAAGTCGCCGCAATTTCACGCCGTGTCGTCGACCAAATCAACGATGTGACTTGCGCTGCGACGGCGATGGTAGCCAGAGCTGAGCCAGACGAGGCGTGGAAGAAGTGAATGCACTTGTCGTTGGAACCTCCTCCCGTGGCGACGAGGCCATTTCGCCATGGACAGAAGGCAATGGCCTTGACGGCAGCTCTGTGGACCCAGAGCTGCCTCTCGCATCCCGCGCTTAGATTGCGAATGCCATCGTGGGACATTCGAATTGTCCATACCTCAGTGCCGCTCCCTATCGTTCCGGTGCCGTTGTCGTCGAGGTTGTGTGTGGTCTGCTCCAAATCCGTGTCCCGCTTGTCCATATTGCTTGCCGCCAATGTCGGTCTCGTAATGGGGCTTCCACGTCGGTCAGTTTGATCGATGCCTCGAGTTTGGCCGAGTATGTCGTTCACGACAAAGAGGCAACACAGGTTATCGTTTCCTCCGGACGCGACCAGCTGACCGTCGGTTGACCAAGCGAGACCACATATCTGCTGGCTATGAAGCGAGATCTTGGCCATCAGTGACATCGAGCCCGGCCAGGTATCTCGCGAGACCTCCTAGCTCATCGGCCACTCGACAATGTAATAGTATAGGGTACCCATCTCGTCTCCAACAATCAAGTCTTCTGTCTGTACCATAACGCCAGGGTTTAGAGGATTTCGAGAAGGGCGAAGCACGCAGATCGGACGCCAGCCAAGACAGGTTATTGAATATCGTTGCTGAACCTCGAATCGCGGGAGCCCATCGTAGATGGACCTGAGAATAAGCGACCCGTTAGATCGGCCTGCGGCGAGTATGCTTTTTTTGCCTGGCGATGACGAAAATGCAACGGAGGTCAGCCAGATATTGTTAACCTGTACGCCGTTCACTGTACGAACGCCAGCCCCCTCTGACCACGTATACAGCACGTTTCCTAGCCCGACCGCCAATGTTTGACAGGTCGGCGAATACGCCAATATAGAGCAGTAGTAGTCGTCTCGTAGATTTGGAGCATCCAATACCCTTGAGACTACTTAGTGGCGATAATTCAAACATAGGCGAGAGAGAGAGCGCAAACCTGAAAGGCGCTGCGGGAAGGGCTCTCCTCACAGAGGGGCGAGGGAGCTCTGTAGCGCTGTGAGCGTCCACCCCGACTTCCATGTCACTTCTACTATTGGGAAACACTAACGTTTTTCTGGATCGATCCATTCGTTGCCGTTCCAGGCCGTCTTCTTAGGCATGGCCGGCCCATTGCTGGGTTGTACCGAGGCGCATGATGGGATTGGCAGATGCAAGTTGAAGTCGAGGATTCTGCGAACGCGATCAATCTCAAGCGCCGATGCAACACGGCCATGATAGCTCTCGAGATCATCTTGGTTGCTTGATCTCGTCATTAGCGAGGACATGGTAAACAGACGAGCGTTGGTTCCTCGCAGAAGTAGATGTCCGCGGCCATCTTCGACGGCGGCATTGCTGACAGTCAATCGGCCGATATTCCATATCGAGTCATGCCTGACATGATGCTCTCGTCCTTGGTTCTGTGAATATGATGCTGACAGCACCGTGGTGTCGCTCCCCCCTAGCAACAGTCAGGCTATGGTTGATGGTCTCTCCTTTAGATGTTGACAAACCTCCGCCGCCATGGGACCGATCGGGCATGGGCATGGTCGATGGAGCATCCGATGGAGAGATTACTGCCATAGTAGCCCGCGGCCGAGGGGAAAACGGATCCATTGAGACGACAGCACGCCTCACAAGCCTCTCGAGGGAAGAGAGTGACCGTGGCTGCTTTGCAGTTTGATATCGCTCTGTGGTGGGTGCGGCATGATCGCGAGTGGGAACGAACCTGTCGACGCTGCGAGGGCATCGGCCTTGTCCATTGAAGGCGTCGGCGTGGCCAGAAAAATGCAGCGTCTCCTATCCTGCGGGTGGCTGACTGGCGGGAGACGACGTTTCGCAGCCGGGCCTCGAACTGCGGTCTACCACTAATTCCGATTCTTCCCAGGACACAGAGCCGTCTAGAGGAAGGAAGAGCTTGCGTCGTCGGACGGGAAGGGTTTCTGCCCAGCAGTTATCAGGGGGATTTCTACCGGGGTCGGAGAGTCTAACGGGGGCGGATTGGTTGATGACGATTTGCGCTCCGAAGCGACGAACGCGCCCGCGGCCATGATCTCGCCCTGGTTCAGACCCTTTTAAACTCCTGCACACAAAGGGGGCCATTGGTTGGCGGTTGCGGCAACAATGGTGCTTTGTTGCCAGTTTCTTCAAGGACTGCAGAGGCGAGTGAGATCATGCAGCTGCTGCTGTCGAGCTCGGCGGATGAGGTATGAATACTGCCGTGGCCCGAATTCGACTGGGATTGTGGGATTGAATGATATTGGACATGCAGATACCTACCAAGGTAGACATATCAGTTAGGGGAGAGGCTGCTAGACAAGAAGACAGGCACTGGTGGCCCAGGGCCGCCCTAGTAGGTAGTAAGTAGGAAGTTGGCAAGGTGTGGTTGGGCGCTGAAGCGAAGCGCACGCCAAGAGCCCGACAAAGCTTTGCCCTCGCCTGGCCGAGCAGGTTCTCTCCAGTCGTGTTTGGTGCAGGGCAAGGGAAGGCAGAGTAGAGCACAACGAGGCAAGCTGAGGCAAGGTCCTGGCCAGTTGCCTCCACCGACGATGCTCGCTGGTACCTGAGGCTTGCGCGTGATCACGAGGCGCCACTGCTACTTTTGCTTTGCCTTGGGCACTTTCCACAGCAAGTTGAGGAGCTCCTATGGGCTTTGTGTGGGCATCATCTCAAGCAAGCTGGGCAGGCAGGCAGCGTCCGAGGCGGACGACGGCCAAGTTAGACGCCTTGCAACCGACTCGTCCCGTAGGGCAGCGAGCTTCAACTTGGAAGGCAGAGCACAAATGGCAGGTTGAAACAAAGTGGTCTTGTGATATGTGCAACGTATATACATCCTGACGTCTATGTACAATGTGAAACGAAAGTATATGCGGAAGAAGTGAACTGCTGGTGTGGCTCAATCCTGCGTGCTTTCGGGACAAGCCATGGGGTGAGTCTTGACAAACCGCTGTGTTTACTCAAAGATATTGGTAAGCGAGAGAGCCGCGCCAGGAGAAGGTTGTGCTTCAAGGCTGTCTCTGCTCTCGCCGCGCCGATCCAGACCTTGCGGCTGGCCGTCAAGCCATGTTGTTCCTGATGTTGTCATACTGGGAGTCGGGGTAAGTAAGGCAGTTCTGGGTTGAGTCAAGAGTACCCAAAGCCTGCTGACTGGTGCTGATGAGAGATCCGCTATCCGTGCGGTCGCCAGATGCCTCCCAAAACATACTGCCGCCCATGCCCTTGCCCTTGAGGTAGGCCACCTTTTGCTGCACCATGTCCGGTGTGTCGAAGGAAATGAGCTCCTTGGCGCCGGCATCGTAGCTGTAGTAGCCCTTGGCAACGTTGTCGTAGACGACCGTGGCGCCAGCCTTGGGCAGCACCTTGTAGTCCCAGATGCCGTTCTCCCAGCTGCCCCCGCCGATGCCCGAGTACGGCTGGCCGATGCCGTTGGTGCTCTCGAAGGCACGGCCATACAGGGGCATTCCGAGAACAATTTTGCTCGCGGGGACGCCACCATTGATGTAGGCTTGCACGGCATCGTCCGTGTTGAAGGGCGTGGAGTTGGGGTTGCTGGGGTTGGCGTAGAGATTCGCGTCGTGCCCGCTGTAGTTACTCCAGGAACCGGCGAAGTCGTACGCCATGAGATTAACATGGTCGAGAACCTGTCCCAGGGCTTGCATGCGAAGAAGATTGTAGTTGGTTGGGCCCGCCGGTGCGGCGATGGAAAGCTCGAAGTGATGGCCCCCGGCTGACTTGGCCGCGTAGGCATCCAGCTCCTGTCGCACAGCCTGCAGCAGGAGTACCATGTTGTTGGCTTGCGTGGCATCGGCAGGATACTCCCAATCGATGTCAATACCGTCGAACCCCCAGTCCTTCATGAAGGTCACGGCTGATTTGGCAAACGTGGAACGGGTCCCCGCGCTCGCCGCCACGGCAGGGAAGTTGGTAGACCAGGTCCAGCCACCGATGGAAAGGATGACCTTCATGTTTCTGTTCTGCTTCTTAAGCAAGTACAGCTGCTTCACGCAGCCATACGCGTTGTTGCCGACATCATTCCACGCTGAAAAACGGGCGGTTAGTGACGACGACCTAAAGGAGCACGCGACCGGAAAGGGGCAAAGTTGGTCGGAGAGGAGCATGAAACGGCAAGGCTGGACTTACAATCACCAGGATAATGTTTCTCGAGGTCAGCATAGGTGTCGCCAGAAAAGCTTCATCATAGGATCAGCACGGTGGCTCTCTGTCATCAATCTCTCTCTGCACAATCATCACTCACATGGTGCCATCAGACTGGAGGTTCATGAAAGAATAAAGAACGTGAGTAATCTCGGAAGCCGGAAGGTCAGCAGGCTGATAGTTCCGGCCGTAAATCCCCCTATGCAATGGTCAATCGGGGTGGCACTGTGAACAAGATGGTTTGTATTGCGAACCAATTGGTGAAATAGACAGAGTTGGCATAGCCACCATCGCGCTTGATGACCGCGTTGTCAGTCTGTGCAACGGGAGTGGCTAGACCCAGAGTCGCCTGCAGGCAGGCAAGCATCGCCACGGACTTGGCGAGTATGGAGGGCATTTTGGAAACACTCTCGCTTGGGGGTAAATGAGGCTATGGGTTAGTATGAGCACCTGGCCCGGTGGTGAAGAGAAAAGCAGAAGAAGAGCAATGCTGCGCCCAGTGTATTTTTGCCAGTGCATATAAGCCTAATGAATTGGGAGATATCGGGCGACATTTATACTAAAGGAGACGGGCATCTTAGCGGCTTCGGCATGAGCCCGCAACCTTCCCCATCACCAACGCCATGTTACTTGATGGCCTTCCCGTCTGCTGGAGCAATGGTGCTTGAACTCTCGCAGCCACGCCTATCCATCTCTCGAGCGATAGATCTTTTCGGCCTTGGAGACTGTGGCACGGGGGTGGGGGTGGGGGCATGTAACCTGTCCTTCTGATGTTCATGAAGCGGCTCTAGTCGTTTCGGACTGTTATGGCCATATCCTTTGGCTTCGAGGCTACGAACCAGATGCGTAGGGTGATCTAACTTACAAAAAGCTTGGGACAGCTATGCTGAGTCTGGCAACGTTGCTAACGTTCCAACATGCGGTACACTGATCCCTTCTTGACGGGCCCACCAGCAGCGGCCGTCGGAAGCGATTGTAGAAAGTTTTCTGCATCGACGTCCTTGCATCCTTGGGAGCCTCAGTCGATAGAATGGTTTCTTCCGACAACGGAAGGAGGACTTGGCTTCGTCCAGTCTTGTGGCTGGAGGCGACCATCTACGCCATCCATCAGCCCGTACTAGGAATGTACGTGGCTACACATCACATGGAAGGAGGACCACAACTTCATTTGGGCGCCGCTATCAATGTGCGCATGTCAGCTTCGCGACAAGGGGTTGGATCATGTGCTAAGTCGTACGGCGGTGGTTGCGCAGATTAGCGGACTGACGATTTGCGGACAACGACCGGGATTGCCTCGCCATCTCCTCGAGCGCGAGCCAAGTATGCTCATTGCAAGTACGCCGCGGCCACCAGAAGCGCATGCGAGGCCAGTGCGGGCCGGAATCACCAAAGTCGAAAATGTAGCTCCTGTTCGAATCCTGCTGATGTCCTCCGCGTCCTCTGGTGCCGGGGCCGTCTTCTCGGCACCTCGGCTTGGACAGGGACTCAAGAGGGAGTGCCGGGGACGTGGGTTCCTCGTTGGCCAGTCGGTTCGGAAGCCATGATTGGGCGCTGAAAGAGAGATTCCAGTCCCCAGTGCGATAACGGTCGGATCACAGTATCCTGAGGGCTTGCCCGGACAGCGAGAGCAGGCCACTCCCAAAGCAAGCCAGGTGAGCCGGACCGTGTGTGGAAAGAGACCAAGGCGGTAGACTCAAGTGCCCCTGAGCCAAGGCGGCGCCTAGCTGAACCAGATAGATGGGTCGGGCAGACTCCCCATTCGGAGCAGCATGTCCGAAGGCGGATGACCGGAGGATGTGACCTGCCTTGACGAGAAGAAGAGACGGCGAGCAGCTCGAGGGCGCAAGGCACGAAACGCCTCTGCCGACATGAGGCCTAGCCGTTAAACTAGCTCCTGAGATGGGTCGCTCGGGCAGACATGCGGGCAGATCGGGACGACAAGCCATCATCATCTTGCGGAATGCCGTTGGTGCTGGCTTCCGTGCACTGACACTTGCGACAGCAGCCTCGAGGTGGATGGTGCTGGCGAGGTCATCCGGACACCACCGTCTGGACCCTTTGGGAGAGGATGCGACTTGTTGCGCCGGTGCACGCGCGTGCTGGGCATCCGTACCGCAGTATGCGTTCTGCGGTCGTCGGCCTGGAGGAAAACCAGAGCGACGATTGGGCGTGCTGGTGAAGGAGGGAGGCTTCAGCGGCCAGGGGTGAGAGCCCCCAAGTGCCCCTGGAGTCAAGGGACCGGCCCCCGGGACCCACGACGCCTAGGACCCCACGGGACCGGCCTCCATGCGGTAGGTAGATAGGCTTGGTAAGTGTTCCAAGATATTACCTGGACTCCGTACGAGTAATAAAGGCGCCTGCGCAGGCACGAGTGCTCCGCAGTGCCCATCACATTACCCCACAGCGAGGCGGCGCCCCGGCGCCAGGGGCCGGCAGTGGCTGTCACCACCCGCATCCTTCTCCCCCGGCTTCCCCAGTCCCGTCAGGTGGCTTTGCAGCAAGAGGGCGGATGCACGTCCTTCGTACGACCGCAAGGTATACTCGGAGGTCCTTTGCAGGGCTCATCCATCGTGAGGCCCTTTCGTTTCTTGCCTCCGCATCCCCCGCCCTGAAACCTGATGACCCTGCCGGCCTCTCTCGGGCCAAACCTGCACCCCATGCCCATCTACGACAAAGCCGACAAAGCAGGGCACAGCTGGGGGAGATGGAAATTGTGCCGCGGTTATGGATACCTGCGCCCATGCCACTTTGCAACGTTACGCGATGTCAGCCAAGAAGGGCCTGTCTGGATGCGGACGCGCTTTGCGCCTCGGCCAGCCACTGACGCCTCTCCAGCTTCGCCCTCGGCCAAGTCCCTCTCACCTGCAGCATGGCCTGCTGCGTCCCGACGGGCGACCCTGATTCTGGGGTTACGCCTTGCAGAGTCTCAGGCATGCGCAGGTGTGCGGTGGCGCTGGTAGGGACGTAGGGCAGACAAGCAGGCCCACCTCGCTCTAACCGACCTCGTCCTCTACCCCCAAACCTGCGAGTTCGCGCAGACATCACATGGCCTCAGATACCGGTCACTTGAGGCGCTCCGGAAGCCGGAGCCGCCTTTATGGTCGCTGCTTGCATCTCACGATCGTGCGGGCATTGGCTTGAACTGGACAGGCCCTCGCCATTCTTACCAGCATCTGTCCTGAGGGCCCCAGCGACAATCTGGCTTCCCAGGCCGCTAGGACATATCATCGTGGTGTCGGCAGAATCGTTATCAGACCGTGTGCCTTGATACCAAGATCGGGCATCCATGAGTCCAGTGCCATATTACCGCTCGCAGACAGCAGCGGTACGGTAGCTGGCCTGGCGCGTGCCTCGCTCCATCCATGTTGCCAATTCTAGCTTCTCCTGGGCCCCGGTTGGCTTTGCGCTACCCTGGAGAGCGATGTGCCCGGCTTTCACAATCACATACACAGATCTTGCCTCACGCAGCGGAGGGTCGCATCGTCTCGGGCCCTCGTGCCCTCTTCCCAGTGCCTCGGGGACAAGGGAGCACTCGGAAAGTATGGTCGACCGGGCATGTCGAGCGCCGCGAATGGTGGAAGAAGTGCGTTTCTGGCCCAGTAGTATAGGTCTTCCGGGCAACCGGATCTTTCGTCGCAGACACGGCATGCCTCGCCAAGTCTACGGGGAACGCCGCTGCTAGCTGCACCGCTTGCCAAGCTGGAAGCCGAAAGACAATCTCAAAGCTCACCCAGCGGAATGGGGTCCTTGGTGGCCACAGACGTCCTGCTCATCATCGTAGCAAGGGTGCACGTGGCGATGCGCGATCCAAATACTCTCCGTCTTGCTGTGAAACTGCTACCACACGAGCCCTGGAGCAGAGCAAGTTAAGGTTACGTGTCGTGCATACTGTTTTCGTCTCAGGTGTCGCTCCGTCGAGGAAGATGACCGATGGGTAACATTTACGCTGCTGCTGCTAAGCTGCCTAATGCATCTTTGCGGATGCCGGTTGCCTGGCGTTATTAGATAAGCCTCATCGTTCCGTAGTACGAGTAGCTCTAGCTGCTGCTGGTCCCTGAGCTGCCCCTCCCTCCCGCACGGACCGTGCCTGTGGCCGGCTTGATGCATCGGCAACCACATCAGCTCCGCGCGAGGCATTCATCGCATCTGGCTTTGAAGGCATCGCAGCCTCCCGAAATGACTAGCGTATGCAAACTTGCCTCGCATCTCCCGATCCTGTCGCACTTACGACGCACTGCTGACGCAATGGATTCAGCACGGAGTAGCTCGGACTGCACGAGCTCGAACCAAGGAGCAGCGCGATCGAGACCTCGAGAAAATCGTCAAGTACAAGGAACTGGAAGGGCAACTCCGTTTTCGAGTATGTTCTTCCCCCACCTGCCCCCTAAGTTGCAACAACTTGAAATGTTCTCGCTGGCTAACGACGCCCAAAGTTGGCGGATGAGGACTTCGGCCGGGAGACGTTCGAGCTCACGTCGCAGCTCCTGCGACTCAACCCGGAATACTATACGGTATGGAACGTCCGCAGGCGTTGTCTAACGTCCGGGCTACTATCCAAACCATCGAATGAATCTCCTTCCCCGGAGGCACCGCCGGCCTCGTCGGTGAGCGTTAGTACGTCGTCTGCCGGCGACTTACCGGCAGAGAGTCAGCCAGGCTCCGGTTTGCAGCGTAGCATCCCCACCACGCATGGACCGGACCACGATGAAGGAGTAATACGCTCGGAGCTGGCATTTACAGTTCCTCTCCTTGTCGAATATCCGAAGTGTTATTGGATTTGGAAGTACCGCCTGTGGATGTTGGATCAGAGCACGAACAGATTGCCCGTAGCCGATGCTCGGGCCATATGGGAAGAGGAGCTAGGGCTCATTGCCAAGATGCTCCGCAGGGACCGGAGAAATTTCCATGCATGGGGTTATCGTCGCCATGTCGTGTCGCAGCTCGAGAGTTCTGCGCTGGGCGGCCGAAGCATGGTCGAGACCGAGTTCGAATACACGACCAAGATGATCCACGAAGATCTTTCAAACTTCTCGGCCTGGCATAATCGCAGCCAGCTTATTCCTCGCCTTCTGGCGGAGCGCGGAGCGGATGCAGACTCTCGCAAAAGATTTCTCGATACAGGTACGGTACCCGCGCCTCCATGAGTCTTTCGGATTTAGGCGCTGACGCGGCTGTAAGAACTTGCCAACGTACAAAATGCTCTCAACGTCGGCCCGGAAGACCAATCCCTTTGGTACTATCATCAGTACTTGCTGTCAAATTTGACCGAAGCCGAACGCCATCGCGCCATCGCCCCTGACTTGACAGTGTCTGATCGAAAATCCTACGTCATGGATGAGATCACCAATATCCGCGAGCTGCTCGAGGACTATGCCGATATTAAGCAAATCTACGAAGCTCTGATTGAATACACCCTCGCCCTCTCCCAGCTGGACAAACAACCCCTTGACAGCCTGCAGCGGCATGACGTGGTAGACTGGCTTGGGAAGCTGAGAGATTTGGATCCAAAACGCAGCGGCCGCTGGGGTGACCTGGCAACGGAGCTTGCCCTCGGATGAGGCAGCTCCCTCAAAATAAAACCGAGGGACGTTCTGCCTCAAAAACCCACCCATGGCACGCCTGGTCGTAACTTGGCATGTTGGGGGCAACGCAAGGTAATGGCCCCTGAGATGCATTCAATCGCAGTATCTACCCCTGGCACTTTGACTTCACCATGTCTGCTCCCCTGCCCACGAGGCCTTCCAGATAGCCCAACACAGTCTCTACGGGTATCATGTCCATGAGTCCTAGCTTAGGATGGGACGACTTGAGAACCTGGCCGCCAAAGAGCACACGCAAGTAGTATCTGCCGTTGCCGGGAGGCGGGGTCGGAGACGGCGGAGCTGGGGCCGTAGGTAGCACCGAAGTCGAGGCAGCAAGGCACGAGCAAGCTGATGAAACCTTCGTGGCGTCGCGGCACTCGGACGGCCAAGTGGATTGCGCCGCCGGCGCCGCCACGACGGAAGATTGCAGAGCACTGCAGAGAGAGCTAGCAGAGGCTGGCTGGCGGATCATTTGGCGAAGGCAGTTGTCATGGTTGCAGTGGGGAGCGATGACGGTGGCTGTTGGGAGAGGCTCGGGCTGCTGTCTCGTCCGTTTGTACAGCTCAAATACCACCTCGGAGCCCATGCCCGGCCACACCATGTGGTCGATCTGTAGGACAGAGAGCAATCGAGAGACTGAACCGTCGTGCGCCACGTTATGGAAGTATATGACATCAGTCGATCCGGCCATGAAATCGCGCAAGTGCGTCGTCAGCTCCCCGATCCAGACGCCGAGAGACGCTGCGCTTGCTGGGAGAGAAGATGGGTGGTCGCGGTAGATCTGGCTGTACTCCCAGTGGCCCAGGCGATACACGGCGTCGGCAAGGTCCTGGCTCACGCAAGTGGAGCTGTTGGAGCCGTCAACGAGCTTGCAGGGAAGCGGCTTGCCGTGGCATTGTCGCGCCGAGAGGTTGTCGTAGTAGTGGTCGAAAGAGGCGTGGAAGCCGGTGTCGTCAGGGAGCACGCCCGAGATGTCGTCGAGCGTCCTGTACAGGGGGGCGGATTCCGCGAGATGCTGCTGCCACTGCGGGTTGCTGTTGGACTTGATGGCATTGAAGAGGTTGCTTGCGGTGCCACAGCTGTACTGGGGTTCCAGGCTGTCTACCCCATCGGCCTGCATTCGATGTGTTAGTGGTGGCGGGACAGCCTCAGAGATGGAAGGCAGAGGGCCTTTGGGCAGCGGCGTTGTTGCCGGCGTACCTGGACCATAAGGGGCCACGCATCAGTGGCGTCCCACATGCCGTCGATGACCATGCCGGCGACCTGGCTGGTGATGACATTGTTTGTGACGCGGTACCGGACAGCGGACCTGAAGCCGGCGCTGTCCCTGGCGGGGAGGAAGTTGAGCAGGTCGTGGTAGACTCCGTACAGGTCGGCTCCGTGCTGCCACGAGTCGTCGAGACCGCCTCCCGTGATTTGGGGGAAACCGCACGACCCAATCCAGCCGGACGGGACGAAGGGGTTCACTGGGGATGCATATCCCTGGCGATAGACCTTTGCAGGATCGGGGCCGGGCGCTGGCTGGCCGTACAGGAAGAGGTGGGCGTCGGGGCAATCCCAGTGATACGACTCAACAGGAAATGCATTGGACGCGTACGGAGTGCGCTTGTGATGCCTCTGCATCTGAGTTGGGGCGACGCTCACGAGCCCGCCGTCAGCGTCAAGCACACCCGCGCATGGGCGAGCCCAAGGGCCTCGAGGGGATGGGACGCGGACGCACCAGCTCGACGTACGCCAGCTCGAACTCGGGGCCGGGCCGGGCGTACTCGGAGCGCCTCACATGCGGCATGTTGCACCAGTTGTACGTGCCGTATCTGCCGTCCGGCGTCGCCGACGAGTTGTAGATGAAGCCATAGACGCCGCTGCCGTTGACGGCCGACGTCAGGTTGTTGATGGCGCTCTGCGCGGGCGCGTACCAGCCGACGTCGGCCCTGGGCCGCGCCATGTGAGACTGCTGCGCCGCCGCTGCTCTTTGGCCGAGCTGCGTGAGCAGGACGGCCGCGGGGAGGACTGCGGCGCTCAACGAGACCATCATCGGGGACGGTAGTGTGACGTGTCGAGGCAAACGGTGAGGCAGAAGTGGGAGAGGCGCGGCGTGCTGCGTTGGCGCGGCGGCTCGGGTCGACGAGGGCTCAGGGACGGTTTGACGCACGGCATGCCAGGCTGGAGCAGACGATGAATATGTACCTGCAGAAGGCAATGCCGTGAGCCGGGGACAGTGGCAACGGCGAGAGCGTATTGGTGTTGTCCCCCCTCATCGAACTGCGCCATGTCTACGTCCCACGTGGGATCGCGCCCGCGGTGGCGACGGTGCGGTCCGAGGCATCCACCATGCAGCGACATTTCATGGTCGCGTCGCGAGGCAAGGAGCCCGATACGAGTAGTTGCGGATAAGACGACGGGGTGCTCTCGGTGTCATTCTTGTTCCTTGGTCTCGGGGCTACCAAGCACATCAACGCAACCAACGCACGTGGCCGAGGCTGGCATCCGACTTGCCCAGGCCAAGTCCACTCTCCATGGACGAGGACTCGACTTGGCCTCGCAATTCGCTTGCAATACGAGTGATATCAGCGTTCAGAAAGGGGCGCCGTAGGTCTTACAAGGGCTTCGTGCCGCAGACTTCGTGATGGTTCTATGCCGTGATGGTGCTACTCTTAGAGCTACTCGTATACCCGTCCCCTCAAACCTTTCCCCAGCCCCTTGTTTGCGTCTCGGTCGACGGCAGTGACAGCCCACCAGCTACCCATTGCACACTCAAATACGCCCAAACATGGATGGCCTGGGCCTGCCACCACAATCGCCGGCCGCCGGCCGCCTTGGGCAAAACGCTCCACCACTGCGCTCTGGCCGACGATGGTCTCATCGAGTTCTCAGCCTCCTGCCGCCGGTTCTTGGCCTTCCTCGAGGCCGCCCTCGCGACCCGCCCCGGCCCCTGCTTTGGCCCCTCCCTCTGGAGCTGCTCACCTGGTTCGTGCTGCGCCGCCCGGAAGGGATATCGCCCTCGTCTCCGGATCCGATGCCCGAGCTTGACGATTCTTCCCAGTCCTCTCCCGATTCCATGTCCGCGAGCCTCACAATCGTAGGCTCACTCCCCAAGTTGTCCTTTTGTCCTTCTTCAGGCAGTGGTTCATGATCCGGCTGGATCGATGATGCGCTCGAGGATCGATCGTCAAATATTTCATCTGGGTTCGCTTTGCGTGAGACTCGACCGTCGCGTCGGTTGGACGGTTCTTCGCTGTGAGCGACTTCAATGCTCGGCAACGTCGGCTCTTCTGTACCACTCGACGCCACGGTGATGCTCGCTTTTGAGGAGGCCTTGCGACCCTGCAGAGTCCGCTTGCCGATCTTGAACCCTTTACCCCTCAGTGCCATCCGCTCGGCCATGGACATAAATTGCTGGCTCGCAGGTATCATCTTCGTACCAGCGGACAAAGAGTCCTGAGGCACGACGTCTATTTTTCTGGGGCGGCCTCGCCGTCTCGGGAGTCGTCCTGGTTCACCGGTAGAGCCAGGCGGATTGAGGTTCTCTGGCGGCTCGGGCCCGGCGTTGCTTTCGATCTCCGGTTCCATCTCAGTAGAAGCTGCCAAGATGGTGGTGACACCAGAACGCCTGGTCCGCCGCGGTAAAATATCTCCGTGACTAGGCTTGCTGGTTGCTTTTACCGCCGTTTCATTTGCAACCTGAAACTCGATGTCGTCCATCCCGCTCGCAGTGTCCGAGTTTGTGACGCTCCCATGCTGTGTTGACGCTCCGGCGGCCGCCGCACCCCCACTGGCCACTGCTTTTCTGGGCCTGCCTCTACCTCTCTTCGCTGTTGTCGCTACTATCGAGGCCGTGGACTGGATTGGAGTGCCTACTGCTGCTCCTTCAGGCGTCATTGTGGCTCCTGACAGCCGTTTCGGCGGTCGCCCACGTCTCCTGAGAACCTGACCCTGTGCTGGCCCTGCTGCGGATGACTCGCCAGCGGCAGGCGCCTGGGAAGGACGCTGACCAGAATCAGCACCAACATTCTTCGCAGCCGCGTCGATGTTGCTCGGATGGATATTCTCGGGCTCCTCGTGGGACATCTCAGGGGAGTGAAGGGCCGCACTCTCTTCTTCCAACTCCTCCAGCTCTCCGTCCTCCACTTCGACATAGGACATCATTGGCTTGGCATGACGCAGGGTTGGCTCATTGGCATCGAATTGGGCCATCCCATGTCGTTTGTGCGAAGCTTGCTGAGGAGAGTTTTGCGAAGACGTTTCGGCTTGTTGGTTCTCGTCAGCGTCGGCATGCTCCCCTGACTCATGTGTATTTGGTTCTGGGGCAGTCGGGCTGTCAAAGAGAGCAGGATCCATGCTGTCAAGTAGATCTGCCCGGTGTGATAGGCGAGGCTTTTTATGGTAGCTCTTCCCGATCACAAAATCTGGATCCTCATTCTCTCGTTTAGCCTTCCGTTTAGCAGCTCGGATTGACCGTTTGATAAACTCGGGAACGTCGGGCTCGGACAGCCTCATCGACTCCGCGGAAGGGGCCTGGTAAGGGTCGAAGAGGATCTTGTCTGGGGTGTCGTCTTGCTCGTAATATCCCATGCCGATTCTTTGGCGAACAAAGATGGAAGGATCAGGGTATGATGACAAGTCGGCTTCTTCCCTGCCAGACAAGTCCGCCAAGCTGTTGGCGTGTTCTGGCGGTGCTACGCCTCCCTCGATCTGATCCGCATTTGCAGGAGGTGCGTAGCTCTCCAACGTCGACTGCTGTCCTAGCACCTCACTCTGAGACTCATACTCGTTCGGAGCCGGCACCTCAGCAGAGGCCAAGTCGGGGGCAGTAGTAGTATCGCCATCGCCTTGCATTGCCTGCTCAACCTCGACTTGGTGAGTCAGGTCCTGAGCCTTGGCGCTGTCAGCCTGCTCTCGCAAGCGTTGCATTCTGCGGCTGTCCTTGCTTCGGCTCTCTTCCCCCACAGCCTTGAGCCAGGAGAGGTTATGAACCCGAAAGTCAACAAGAGCTTCCACGCTGCGATCATCTGCAATAGGGCGCGTATCGTGGCCGAGGTGGGTAGTCTTGGGGATATAGGCATTAGTGTTCCCAGAACGCCGACAGCTGCCACAGCTGCACATCCCGAGACACTTCGGACATTGCCAATATTCGTCCTCGAGGACTTTCTGGGGCATCATGTCGAAGGCTCGGTAGAGTACACCGTAGCAGTATGCCTCGGTGCAACCTGGGTTGGTGCACTCGTGGACTCTGTAGCTGTAGTCCTTGTGACAACAAACGTGACATCTGCGAATATCGCCCTTCTTCTTCTTCCTCTTCGGCTTTTTCTTGACCTTATCTTCTCCGTCTCCCTCGGAGTCGCTCGGCGTCTTCTCACGCTCCGGCTTTGTAATATCCTTCCAAGGGCGTCTCCTCAGAGCCTCTTGACAAATATGTGCCACCGATTTCCTGCCGGACTTCTGGCAAGCCACCTCGAAGGGCTGAGGAGAGGTCTGGACATCGATGTAGCCGTCGTTCATGATAACCATTGCGCGCCAGGTTTCGTAGCTGTCGACCAATTCTGACCAAGACCACTGCTCGCACCAACGAAGGCCAGAGAGACATGCGCAAGACCGCCCCATGGCGTAGCACTCCATGCACACGTCGTACGCATCCTCCTCTCCCTCGGCAAGGGTTCGCACGCAGTGTTTACATGTCAAGAAGCGATTGAAGATGTTCGATCGGCAGTAGGAGCATGTGACGCAGGAGTCAAAGGCTAGGAACTCGACATCCTTCTCCTTGGAGGCAAAGACCTCGTCAACGAGAACCTCGGAAAAGAGACCAAACAGCTTCTTAAAGTCTCCAGCCAACTGCTTAGCGCGGGGAGAATTCCGGACAATGTCTTGGCCGAGGCCTATGAAGCTCATCTGGGTCATCTCTGCGTTTCTTTCCATTTGCTGCAACTCACGAAAGTACTTTTGCAGCGTGAAATATATGATGGCCTTGTTCTTGTATTGCTCGTCACGGCAGACGAGCCTCGCTTTCGGAAGCGCCTCGTGCAGGGCGAGCTCGAGTGTTTCAGCCGTCGTACGATTCCATGCCACTTTCATGGTTCGTGTCCCTCTATTCCACACTTGGTGAGCGGCGAGCGGAGGAATGAGAATGAAGTCGCCAGCGCGTTGCTCGACAATGTACACGTCAAATGGGGCCTTCTTCCAGGCATTGACCTGGGCAAAGTGCTTCTCTATCTCGATGTCGTGGCCCAGCATGGAGAGGAAGTACTCTCGGACAACCTCGCGGTCCTTGCTCTCGGTCATGAACCAGACCGAGCTCCCAGGCTTCTCGCCGCCCCTTTCGCCGGACGCCTCGACCATGATGTTCTGGCCCAGCGATGCGCACATTTCGCGGTGTGCTGGCGTGTACGTACCCTCATGGCCTATGTAGCACATGAGGTTCTCGGCGCGCATTTCCGCGGGCAGGCTGGACATGAGATCTCCGGCAGGAGATACCGTGGCATCGCCGTGCAACATATCTTCATCCTGCCGACTGCCCCCGCCATGTGTACTGACGTTCTCGTTCAGATAGAAAAGGCTGGGATGAATATATTTCTGCAAAGCATCACGCCACTCGATCGGACAGTCGATGTCCTTGAGGTACAGCCGCTGTCTTCGCTCGTCCCGAAACGTGTTTGGCGTCCACTGATTCGTGAGCTGCTTCATGGACCGCAGATAATGCCCCGTAGTCATAGGTATGTCGCTGGCTGCCGGAATGTCACGAACATTCTCCTCTGCGAAGCGCAGGTTAGCCGGTGCAGAGGTGAAATGGGAGGAGAGACGAACGCTTCTTGTCGTACGTCTTCTCCAGCCAGTCGGCACTGAAGAGCCACTTGGGCAGCACGGAGTCCCAGCCATCGATGACAAGGGGTTTCCCGCCCGCAATGACATGGATCTGGACAAGCTTCTCGAACTCCTGCTGCCCTAGATTGCGAATCTGTGCCAGCGTCACTCGCTGAACCCATTTGAAATTCGGCGTCCGATCGACCAAGCCGTGAAGATCGAGATCCGGCGGTATCGGGTCGAACTTTGCCTGCGGATGAAGCGAGGTCGGCATGTCTGCGGAGCCGTGACGAAGCGACGCGTGCAGAGTTGCGGGCTGTTTCGAGATTCACGCGACGGAGGTGTACTTCGCACGCTTCGCCGACAAGGCGCACACATGCAGCATGGGCCTGTCGTCGGAGACGTCAAGCTCTGCCGGCATACGAAGGCATACTATTTGCTGCGCTGAAGGCGATGGCGCTTGTCCATAGTTCTACAGAACTCGAGCTGCAGCGAAATTGCGAGTTGTTGGGGCTGCCGCCACCTCGTTGCTCGGGGAGCTTCTAAGTTGACGTTGACGGGCAACCAATCATCTGCTCGGTGTCACCTTCGCGTGGGCAAGTCGCGATCGCGCCTGACACAGTGCTGTCACGTGATGGCCACCTAGGCGCTTCTCTCCATCCCTTCAACGTCGACGAATACCAGCGTAAAGAGTGCAATCTGCTGGTCAGGATATGGCTCCTACGGTAACGGTTTTGCCTCGTGACATGAATTTTTATTGGTTGGTTTCTGTGATTGCTCACGGTCAACAACTACTTGCATGGGCTGGCAGCGTGGATTTAAATAAGACGAGCACTCAAGTCCCCACCACGTCGAAATGTGTTCCTGTTCCGTCCCCGTAACTCCTAACGTGCACTCATAATTGCTCTAACACTCTTCCAACTGGCCGGCCTCCGCCGAAGCATCGCCCGGACCGATGTTGGAAAATCTTTGAGTACGGGAAACTTTTCAAGTACGTAAGCAATTGAAGTCCCGCCGACTGGTGTGAGCCTCGGTGGGTGAGTGAGCTCCCCCAGATACAGTATCTGACAACGCTACAGACTCGTCCAATCTCGGACTACGGGCCGTGAGCCATGACGCTCACAACATTGCCAAGGACCCCGTGGATTGCCCGTCGAGGGCTATCCGCATTGGGGTGCACAGCGTCAACGCTGCGTCCTCTCGCCTTCTCTCACCCAAGGCTACCGAGTTGCACCTCAAGATCAAGACATCCACCCAGGCACAGCAAGGGCTTCCACCAGGCAAAGACGCAGCTACGGCCAGCCATTGAGGGCGATGAACAGACCCGTGGTATTGTGCCTCCACCGGCGTACACGTTGCCGACGACTGGCATCCTATCGAAACTTCCGCCATCATGGGTCCCCTATGCCGAGCTCATGCGGCTCGACAAGCCTGCTGGAACCTACTATCTCTTCTTTCCTTGTCTCTTTTCGACGTTGATGGCGGCCCCAATGCTGTCGCCCATGGCCCCACTGGAATCGGTCGTCGGCTACTCGCTCCTGTTCTTCTCTGGCGCGCTTATTATGCGTGGCGCTGGATGTACGATTAATGATCTTTGGGACAGAAAACTTGACCCCCATGTCGAGCGGACTCGACTGCGGCCGGTGGCTCGAGGAGCCATCAAGCCGTTCCAAGGACTGGTCTTCACAGGATTCCAGCTCCTGGCTGGGTTGGGGATTCTGGTTCAGTTCCCCCTCCCGTGTCTCTTTTATGGTGCACTGAGTCTGCCGCTCGTCGTGGCTTATCCTTTGGCCAAGAGAGTGACCTACTACCCTCAATTTGTACTCGGATTGACCTTTTCTTGGGGGGCAATCATGGGATTTCCTGCGCTCGGCATTGACTTACTGTCGAATTCGGCTGCTCTCACTGCTGCTAGCTGCCTGTACGCCTCTAACGTCTCCTGGACAGTCCTGTACGACATGATCTACGCGCACATGGACATCAAAGATGACGCTAAGGCCGGGATCAAAAGCATTGCCCTCAAGCACGACGCACAAACCAAGCAGGTTCTGACAGGACTCGCTGCGGTCCAGGTTGCCCTTCTCGCTGCAGCTGGAGTTGCGTCAGGAGCTGGGCCAGCATTCTTCATCGGGAGCTGCGGTGGTGCCATGATTACGCTCGGCGTCATGATCAAGCGCGTCAATCTCAAGAGCGTTCAGGATTGCTGGTGGTGGTTTGTGAAGGGATGCTGGATTACCGGGACCACCATCAGCGGTGGTCTCGCGGCAGATTATTTGATACGGCGTGCGGAGGAAGGCGTGCAAGATGAAGCTTCACGGGATCCAGCAATGTGAGCACCCCGACGGCAAATCAAAAACACCCATTTGTACAATCAATTGCATGCCACAAGTTCGTCAGGGATGCTTGCAAGCTTTGAGTGAGACCTTTTGATCTACCGTCCGAAACCTAGTTTCTTGTCATCAAAACCCAACCTGTAATGCTGATTCCAGCAAGCCGATGTGACTCCTCATGCCAAATTGTGACGTGACCTCGCTTCCTCCTACAAGAACCGCCTTACGACCGAGGCTTCTCCTTCTTCTCCTTCCAGAGAGCGAGCAGGCCGACACCGGAAACCTTGACGACCTTGAATCGAACACCGGGAATATCACCCTTGGCCTTGCCCTTGCGACCGAAACCAGCCAGGAGGACCTCGTCGTTCTCGTCCACGAAGTTCAGGCAACCGTCGTTGGGGACTGCATTCCGCGTTAGCCGGCCATATGTCACTGCCAGATTCGCGAGGGAGAGGCGACGTACCGAAAGCCGTGACCTTCTTGCCGTTCTTGATCAACTGGACTCGGACACACTTTCGAATGGCGGAGTTGGGCTGCTTGGCCTCGACACCGACCTTCTCCAGGACGATGCCCTTGGCGTGGGAAGAGCCACCGAAGGGCGAAGACTTGAAAGCGGTGCCCAGGGCACGCTTCTTATAGTGAAGGTCGGCCCATTTCTGGTCCTTCCGGTTCGTTCGCAGCTTTCGTGCGGCGTTGAGACCACGGGGTTTGCCTCCAGCCATGATTGCTTCGAAGAGTCAGCGACTTTCAATGAGAGGAGGACGAATGCGCCGGCGTGGCGATGATTCTCTGTCGAGTCGTACGTACCGATTTATCTGGTTATCGCGGCGATGGTTGGTGATTTCGTCGTCGGCGGAACTTCGAAAAGTTGGTCTGACCTACGGAAATTCTAGGTAGGGTTTTGGGGCCCTAGGGGAGATGGGCCCACCGTCTGCCCCGCAAAAATAGCACGTGATCAAGGTCCTTGCGGAGTAATGAATATCCGCAAGGTGGCGCTCTCTACTAGTGCACGTGCTAGTACTCTGTGTTAGCGCCTTCCTGGTGGGTCACTCTTCCAGCTTAAGTTCAGTTACTGCTCTGTAGTCGTACTCCGTACATACCGGCAAAGTGCTTGGCTCTCGTGTCTCTTGGCTCAATGGCCGGGACTTGAATCCCACGCGACGCGGCTCATCCATCGTTCGTCTAGCGATGGAGAGGCGATCAACATGACGTCTACCAGTCGAAACTTGGAGCGATTCAGCTCTAGAGCGTGGGAAGTTCACGATGACACCACCTCACCGCCTTCAAAACCAAGGAGCAAGCAGCGAGAGCCACCACCCGCGTTGTTCCTGCATCCATCAGCAGGAGCTTCTCATGTTTCCTTGCCCGGAATACTGGCCCCAGGGGCCCCAGTTCCAGGACCATCCAGCGTAAGACGAGAGCAGCCGAATCTTGAGCGGAGTGCCTCTTTCCGGTCCGGCCGCAATGTCCCGCTGGACGTCCCGCGTCGCGGGGGACGTGGTGTTGGCACAGCGGAAAGCACGCGCAGCACGGACAGGACCGATGCTCTGTGGGCTGAGATGCAAGCTACGCTGGAGGAGGTCGAGCTGTCTGCGTCTGGAGGCACGCATGTTTTCGGGCCCGAGCATGAGCGTAAACTCGCCGAGCTACGAACCGCCCAGATCGCGCTCGCGCAGGCATGGGCGAGGAGTGAAGCGGATGATGCCATCGAGACGACGCTGGGATACAATTCCATCCCGGCAGCTGGCGATGCACTTGGAAACCTAAAAGGGGGTTTGGCAGACGCCTCCTCACCTGGCGGTGGAGATGGAACAGATGCGGCAAAGAGCACTGCTGGAACAGCCAGTGTGCGGCCTGAGAGCAGCGCTGAGGGAGCCGATCGGCTTGGCGCGAAACTGGAGGAGGAGACGGAGGTGGACATCCTACTGGCCAGAAAACGGCGTGAAGCGAACGACGAGTACTTCCAGCGGGTCAACAACGGCGTCATCGACGTCGTTGCAAAGCTGGAGGACGTTGCCGTAGCCATGCGGGCTGTCGAGCAAGAGAGCAAGGACGTGTGGCATGAGAATGCCAGTGTAAGAAGCAGCGGACAGGCATAAAGGAGCCTGTCTGAAGCGTTGCGTTCAAGGCGTAAAGGGGGGAGCATTGAGCATAGCATGGCATTTGGGCGTCGGTGATTCCTTGCCTACCTGAGGTACCGATTGCTTCTTACTCGTACTTGTACTCGTAGCTAGCTCGACTTGCCTGAAGCTCTTGCATCGATATACGGATTCGCAGGCCATTCGTCAGTGAGCGGATCCTAGCCTCGATCATATTGAAGCAGGCACATCATCCATGCGCAAGTCCAAAACAGGATTCGCTCAGCCGTGCCCACCGACGTCGAACCGGCAATTAAAGCAACCCAGGATGCCAGGCTCCTGTCTTAGAGTGGTCGCTTCGGTGAGGTACGATGTACACGCGCGGAGTGGGAGTGAACCCATCGGCACATAAGATAAGGTAACTAACTACCTAAGGTACGACGGCACATGGACAGGCACCTGCCTACCTGGGTTGGTACCTGGAGACAGGTACGAGCAGAAGGCATCTGCTTGTCGCGACAAGGCGGTTTCCTGGGCTTGGATAAGGTACCATGGTAATGTACGGAGAACCTTACGGAGTACTCCGTACGGAGCTGCCGAGAGCAATTGGTTTGGCTGGTTGGGTGGGTCGCCGAGATCCTTCTACCTGCCCAACGAGGCAGCCAGAGAGGTCCACTTCGCAACTGCGACACCGGATCAAGTGTTAATGCGTCGGCCGTCAGCGCTGTTGGCCACCTATAGTTGTACGCCGCCTCCGCCCTTGAGGCCCTTCAATAGACCGCATGATCCCCATTCCTGCGTTCGCTCTTCCACTTTCCCTATTCCCATTCCACTGGCCTGCTTCCAAGCTCATTTGCATTCGACTCTCCCAGCGACTTCCAGAGTCTTTGTCTGTACTACGTACTCCCACCCTGCCGCAGGCGCAACAGCGAGTCGCATCGCGTCACGACGCCACACCTTATCATGAGACTGTCTGCCGGTCTTGTCGCGACGCTTGCCGTCCTCCCTGGGACGCTGGCGGTTGACCAGAAGAAATCGGCAATCATCTGGTTTGATGACCCTGCCACCCCCCAGTCCGTCATCGACCAGGCCAAGGAATCTATAGTGAATGCCGGGGGAAAGATCACTCACGACTACTCCATCATCAAGTGCGTATAGTCTGTTGCTACATTTGATTTCTAGCTGCTGACAGGATGTCTAGGGGGTTTTCCGTCGTCGCGCCGGAAAAGGCACTGGAGGCCGTGCAAGTCTTGACCACTGAGCACAACATGCGAGTTGAAGAGGACGAGATGGTGTCTAGCCAGGGATGATGGCTTGCCGCCTTTGCGGGGGCCATGCTACTGCCTGTTACGAGGATTTGAGAGGCGTTACGGGAGTGGTTTGTTCAGATGGGCTTTTGCAACTTGGAGCGATGCGAACTTTGCCCGACTCATGATACCCGCCGTTGCGACGGCGATCACTGTCACTACTTGCAAGCTGTTGAAGAAGTTTGGCGTTTTTTTTTTTTTTTTTTTTTTTTT
>JALHBU010000301.1:0-30596 GCA_024340005.1 Tolypocladium tropicale | reverse complement strand
CCCCCCCCCCCCCCTTCACCCTATCTCTTCCGCTGGTTCTACAGCTTGACTCCTCTGTTTGCTTCGGCCCTCTACCCTTTGCCACCGCCCGATGTGAAGGCTTTGCGGAGACGTGGGACCCTTGAAGGTTACATCAAGCTGTCTCTTCTTCGCGCCGGCCAAACATTACGCCCGTGCTTCCTGGCCCCGTACCTGAAGCCATACGAGTAGGTGCCTTGTGATTTGCAGCCTTTGCCTTTGAAGTGTTCTGTTGGGTGCTTAACATTCAAACCTTGCTTTCATCGACACTTTCCGATCGCCCGTCCTAAGGCCTTGCATCCCGTCCCTTGCCCGGGTTAGATGTGGCGGCTACAGAACTTCAACGCGAAACGCAATTTTCATGACGTCGAACGCCACTGAGCAAAGTCTTCATGCATAGTCGCATTGTCAAACCAGATTTATGCTGAACCTGACGTTTGTTCCCCGAAAAAACGAGCGGTTCGATAGAGCACCCTATCCCGAGGTGCCTGGGGCTATGCTCAGCCTTCCTTCACTTCATCGCCGGTTGTACTAATTTATGCCGGGCTCTGCACGTCATAAAAAGCTGTCTCAATGAAGTCTCAAGGCAGAGTGTACCTGGGGCTTTACGGCCTGTTGGCCGTTCCATGTGCCGCCCAGTTCAACAATTGGGTATCTCATCAGATCAATACAACCATTTGCTACTGGGAACAGCCTCGAGGTAAGGGTCCGGCTGCATTTATTGGAGGGAATTTCCTTGGGCCATGTGCGTTTGCATTGACTTACCGCGCTCGGTAGCGGCTCTCGTACGAGATACAGTCTATCTCGACGGAGGAGATATTTGGTGGTCGCCTGGGCTCGACTCGGGCAAACTGGGGGCCGTCGCAAACACAGGTTCGTTAATCCTACAGACGCGATGTGGCTGCGAGCTGACTTAGCTTTAGGCAATTATCAAGGGCTTATTCTCACCTACAATCTGAGCGAGCCTTTCTCTCCCGATACCAACGTCACGGGCATACTTCTTAAGAACGAGTTGTCTAAAGCAATAGGGGGCACAGCAAACGGCATCAGCGCCGAGCCAAACTATGTCGATGGAGCCATGCTCGCCAACGATGCAGAGTTCTATCTTTACGGCGGCGCACTTTTCAGGAATGAGGATTTGTACCAAGACCCTCCTGCGAACGCGGTGCTGAAGTACCAGAGATATGAATATGGGGTGAGCAAACCGCTGTTGCAGAAGGGCTTTATCCCCCGCAGTCTTGACGATGGAATCACTCGGTACATTGCCTATGGTGCAGCTGTGAACGCTCCCTCGGAGAATAAGGCATGGTACTTCTCGGGGCTAACGTCACCAACTCGCGGCCCCATCTTGTCCAATGCAGGGAACGATTCCGTCATGGCGGTGAACATCTCAAACACCCTCATCAGCCTCGACATGAGCACGCAGCTCAGTGAGAAGTGGAGCAACAGCTCTTTGCCGGAAAACATCAAAGGGCGGTCAAATGCTGAAGTTGTCTGGGTCCCAGTTGGCAAACAAGGGGTCCTTGTCGTGCTCGGTGGTGTAACATACCCAGAGTGGGCTTCTCCTGTCACGCACAAGTCAACAGACGCAGAGGCAAGCGTGAGTGTATACTCTCCCAGGTTCTCTATGTACGCCACCTAACAATTTCTGAAGATGAAGGAAAGCCCAGAGTTCATGCGCACCATTGACATATACGACGTCGAGAGCGGCAAATGGTACAAGCAGCCGACGAGAAACGGGCCGGGGACACGGAGCAGGGGATGTGCGGTGGTTGCTACCGCAGCAGACCGCTCGAGTTTCAATATTTACTATTACGGCGGCTTCGACGGGATTCATCCGATGGCCGACTTTTACGACGACGTCTGGGTCCTGTCGCTGCCCTCGTTCACGTGGACCCAGATCAACAACGGCACTTCGCTTCATGCACGAGCAGGTCATAAATGCTTTCAACCATATCCAGATCAGATGATGGTCTTCGGGGGTTACACCCCCAAGGCTGGCGACGTTCCCTCGTGTTTAGACAAAGGACCTGTTGTGATCTTCAACACCACCAGCGGCCAGTGGATGGACTCGTACGACCCGGCAAAGCACGCCCCATACGGCGTCCCTGAGAAGGTGCAAGCGGCAATAGGAGGAAATGCCTCTGGCGGCGCGACTGCCACCGAGCCAGCACCTTCTGGGTGGGCAACTAGTGACCTGGGGGACATCTTCGCGCAGAAATACAATACCAGCAAGATCACGACCTATTGGCCGTATGGCGCCGCATCGGCAACAGCAACAGGGCGGCCGGACCTCCCGGAGGACAGCGGAGGCGGTAATGGCAGCGACGACAAGAAGCGTATCATTATTCCCGCTGTGATTGTTCCCATCGTCTTCCTGGTCGGAGCTGGCCTCATTGCCTGGCGATGTATCGCGTCCCGGAGGGAGCGCGATGGCAGCATTTCCAAGGAATCAGGCTCGGATGAGGCTACGTTGCGCATCCGGTCATGGATCAGGGGCCAGCATCCCGAGAAAGCTGTCACCGTGACGAGCTACGACGTCGTGTCTCCAAGTCCAGAGATAGAAAAGACACCGTCGGTTGCCCCATTGTCACCTGTAACTGAGAGCTCTGCTCACCACGAGATGGAGGACACGCAAGTCGCCGAATTGGACGGTAAGCTTCTTCTCTCTTTCTCTTGCCCATCGAGAGCGCCGCAGCTAATGTTTCCAGACACATCCCCGCCTGCCGAGTTACACGATACTGGACTGTCGCCTATCGAGGTGATCCAGAAGCACTCCAATTTCGCGCCAGGTAAAGCCCGATCCCCGACCGCCATCTCGCATAGGTCATTCTCCTTCGCCGACAACACCAGCTTCGTCTCCCGAACGTCGGGTGCGGCAAACAGCGCTCGGGTCGACTCACCGCTCCTCGGGCATTCGACTCCGGTCGTTGGGGGTCCCGAGCCTGCCGTCGGCCACTCTGGCTCTGAGGGCCAAATGCAGACCATGTGCGAAGGCCCTGAGCAGATAGTTTCTCCGGCTACCGTGTCGCCGCCAACAGCCGGTGAAGTGTATGCAGACGACTACATATCAGCCGGTGATGCAGTTCATTCGACCAAAAAGAGCGCATTTCATGAGAATGAGGAGGACTTGGGTAAATTGAAGTAGGTTGTGGTAATGTAGGGTAGAGCAATGATGCATGTGTGCTGTAATATACACGAGTTGTTCATAAATATTTTGTGGATATACGTACTCTGAAGTCTCAGAGTTTCTGGCTCTAAATCTACCTTCTCTTGTCACACATAATGTTTGCGTGTCCCTTCTAAACGATCTTTTCGTCTAGATTTTTTTCGCGGCATCCAAGCCCCTCAACTCCAATGAATTCCATTGTAACATGGCCTCGCTCCATGGTCCGTCAGACCTCGACAATCTCATCGTCCTCGTCCTCCTCTATCTCTTGCACCCGCCCGTTCTCAGTCGCGCCCGGCTCCTCCTCGTCCCGCATCAGTACCTGCACCAGCCGATCGCACGCCTCCCGCACGCCCTCGTCGTCCACGCGAAGATGCGTCTCGCGCACAATGGGGTACACCTTGATCTCGCGCATCAAATCGCGGCCCTCGCGCGTCGTCGTCAGCAGCGTGAGCGTCTCGACGTGCGTCTGGACGATGGTGCTGTCGGTATCACGCTTCTTGTCCGGAGGGAGCAGCTGCAGGTCGGGCAGCATGGCCATGGTCTCTTCGACCTCGTACTCCTCGTTGCCGGTTATGGGCAGCAACACGTAAGGCAGGATGTCGATGCCGTCTGGGGACAGGAATGAGGGGTGGGAAGCGACGTCAAAGGCAACGTTTTTGATAGTGCTGGCCACGCCCTTACGGCGTACGTCCGACTTGTGCTCGGTGAAGACCTTGAGCTTGGTCAGGGGGATGACGCCGTCGTAGGGCTGCGGGTTGACGAAGTACTGCCTGATCTCGGGATGCTTGGCCAGGTCGGCGAAGACGTAGGCAAGGTAGTCGAAGTCGGCCTTCTTGTTGTAAGCGCCGTCCTGGCCCTTGACAAAGAGGTCCATGAGCTGGTCGAGGACGACATCATCTGACTTCAGCGCCTCAGGGGCCTGCTGTTTCCGCTGCAACACGGCCTTGATACCATCCCACTTGGCGAGGTTGGCCAGCAGCATGGCCAGCAGGTTGGCGTTGGGCTCTTCAGGATTCTAGAATTGGGCGTCAATCTTGCGCGCTTGGGTGTGAACAGGAGGCGTGGGACTTACGACAATGTACGCAAACACCAGGTCCAGGAACTTTTCGTCCTTAACCAGCTCGTCCAGGACCTCCGGGTCACCGGACAGGTTGACCAAGATGGTCAAGACATGTTCGGCTATTCTCTGAACAGGTAGATGTCAGTTCCCGTCGGCTTGAGGGGCTGCGCTGAGACTCGGCGGCGTCCAACTTACGGGGTGGTCCTTGATCAGGAGCTTGAGGTTCTTGATTGGCTTGAGCTCATCCGCCTTGAAGATTGCCGGCTCCGCCGTAGAGTAAGGCACGAGGTTCTCGGTGGCCGCGAGTCGAATCTGAGGGTTCGGATGGGTGATGAAGCCCACGAGCTGATGCGTCAAGGCTTGTCAGCAACCAACGACCTTGGGTGGCATGTCATGAAGCTTGCTCAAGATATACTGACCTCTTCGAGTTCTGTCGGCATTTTGGCTCTCAAATGCCTGGGTATGTTGCTCGAGTTGATGAGTTGAATGTGACGACAGCCTTGCCTCGCGATCTATCAGTGGAGGGGCATTTTTGATGGTGGGGTTCAAAGCCTAAAAATTTGGCGTCACAGGCAGGGGTCCGGTTCCAGCAGCCTCTAGAACTCCACAGGGCGCACTGAGCCAACCAAGCAACACGGAATGCGACAGCGTCTTGCTTTACACAGGAAAGACAGAAACGGCTTTAGATGTGAAAGATATGAGAGATAGCCCTGGGTTTTTGGATATCGAGCTAGGCTTTTGCGCAATATGCGTCTTTGCCAGGACATCCATCTGTTTGGACAGGCTCGTTGCGAGTCGACTTGAACTAGGGAATAAGCGGCACAATCCCAACCGGCCAGCTGCACGAGTTTCCTTTCTTATTAAGCCAGAGCATCTCGTTTTAACATTGCATTTACAATCATTTTCATTTTTTTTTCTTAAATTCCTCTCCCTGCACACGTGAGACGTTGTAGACACTGGTGAGCTCTGCCAGATGACAAGGGCGGTGAGCTGGATCGCACCTTGTCGGGCAGCGCGCTAATCCCAATTGAGAATGAGGGGTGGCAGATCGATAAGACACAAATTTTTGATTTTCTGCCCACGGCGGCGGAGCACAACTCAAACCGCACCCGTCGGCATCTTGAGCTCGCCCTTTCACAGCCCAACCGACCGACGCAAGATGCCCAAAGCCACGACTGCCACGGCCGGCCGCCCGGCCAGGCGGCACAACCCCCTCGAGGACGACATTGTCGCCACCGGCGTCCTGCGGCCCACCAAGCCGGGCAAGAGAAAGGCCAAGGATGTTGAAGGTGCCGACGAGCACTTCGTCGACTCCAAGGCGTCCAAGAACATTCTGCGGATAGGCCGTGAGCTGGCCGAGGAGGACAATGCGGAGCGCGTGGCCTCCATGCCGCAGCCTACCGTGGACAACTTTGGGTACAACTCGCGGTTCGACGATGACGCCGCTGCCGACGAAGAGGCCAAGACATACGACGATGACGACGAGGCATGGGGCGACGAAGAGGAGGTCGTGGAAGAGGTTGAGGTGGATCCCGAAGACCTGGACATGTACAAGAAGTTCATGCCAGATGAGGAAGACGACTTGCTCAAACACGGTTGGGATCGCAAGCCCACGGGTGAGGAGCAGGGCGGCGACAGCGTCAACCTGGCGGACCTCATCATGGAGAAGATTGCCGCTCACGAGGCTGCCGAGGCGAGAAAGGACGCCGGATTGCCACCTGATGAATACGAGCTGCCCCCCAAGGTGGTCGAGGCCTACACCAAGTGAGTTGCTCTCTCGAGAAGCTGACGTTGAGCTTTACTGACCTCGGTAGGATTGGCCAAATTCTGTCCCGTTACAAGTCGGGGCCTCTTCCCAAGCCCTTCAAGATCCTCCCCACCATCCCGCACTGGGAGGAGATTCTCGAAATCACGCAGCCCGAGAAATGGACGCCCAACGCTTGCTACCAGGCGACGAGGATCTTCGTCTCGCACAAGCCCGTCGTCGTTCAGCGGTTCCTGGAGATGGTCATCTTGGAAAAGGTCCGCGAGGACATTTACGAGAACAAGAAGCTCAACGTGCACTTGTTCAACTCTCTGAAGAAGGCTCTCTACAAGCCCGCAGCATTCTTCAAGGGCTTCCTGTTCCCGCTGGTGGGCAGCGGAACTTGCACCCTGCGCGAGGCCCACATCATCTCGGCGGTCCTGGTTAGGATCTCCGTCCCTGTCCTGCACTCTGCGGCGGCCCTCAAGGGCCTCTGCGACATTGCCGCGCAGGAGGCCTCGCAGGGCAGCGAGGGCGGCGGTGCGACAAACATCTTCATCAAGGCGCTGCTGGAAAAGAAGTACGCCCTGCCATATCAGGTCATCGACGCGCTGGTGTTCCACTTCCTCCGATTCCGCAGCGTTGACCCGGCGAGCGTTCAGCACGGCGACGCCATGACCGGTGTGAATGCCGAGGGCGACATCAAGACCAAGCTGCCTGTCATCTGGCACCAGAGTCTACTGGCATTCGCGCAGAGGTACAAGGGCGACGTCACCGAGGATCAGCGCGAGGCGCTGCTCGACCTCCTGCTGACACACGGCCACTCTGCGATCGGCCCCGAGGTGCGGCGAGAACTTCTGGCAGGTAGAGGGCGCGGCGTCCCCCTCGAGCCGCAAGAGATGGCCCTGGATGGCGATGACACGATGGTCATCGACTCTTGATGGATGGGATATTCGCATATGTCGAGACATGAGCATGATGTTTGAGAGGTCATGTACGGCGTTTGGAGCTTTGTGTTGCTGGGCTGTGATCCTTTTTGGACACGCGGAGGATGCTGGACTGCCCATGGCAGCGAATGTGCAAGAGCGTTGCCAGGTTGATACCAAATAGAGCAGCATGCCTTAAGAGACAAACGAGGTAGAACTCATCCAGGTGTTTGTGCCTGCCGACATGTGCTGCAGTGGTCAAAGCCAAGCGTCCGGCGCTCTGGCAGGCGGTATCCCCCGTCAGGGGCGAGGAGCGATGGGACGACGACAAAGGCGATGGGTGGCCAGCTGGAAGCCCATATCGGATTTTCAGAACCAACACCACCGCCTCAGGCCCTTTCGGCCTTCATCATCCCTAACCTATAAGTCCCAGTCTATCCTGGGTGTACATTCTTTTCCGCCAACGCCTGCGGCCTCCGCCACCATCTGCCCACTGTCGCCCTTGACCTCGGCATCCTCCTGCTTGGCCCTACGAATATCCTCAGAGCTACTCCATCTCTTCCTACTTCCCCTCCACTATCCACATTGTCATCGTTCCTGAAACGGGCCAAAGGCGGCGAGCTGGAGCCGGCGCGGCAGCGCCTTGTCAAGGGAGCGATGTCGAGCTCGCCGACTCAGAGACCTATCCCTCCCGGCGGCGCTGGCGAGATCAAGTGAGTAGATGTGGTGCTACGTCTGGCGGTCTTCTCTCGCGCAGCAGCGAGTTACATTATGAGACTTGGACGCCGTGCTGATGGCTGAGCAAAGCTACTTCAACCTCCCCGTCCAGGCCTTCTCCAAGCCGCCGCAGTTCTACATTTCTTTCCCGACGCCCCTCGCCGACACCTCGCAGGCGGCCAGGTCAGGCTGGCGGAGGATAATGGCCGACGACGGCGCAGCCTCGACGTCAGCCCTGCCCGCCCGCTCCCCCCGGCTCCAGCACGGCGGCGCGAGCTCGACTCCCGGCTCTTTCACGGGATCCGTCGCAGCAGCACGCCATCCGGCCGCGGCGTCGGTGCGCTCGTTCGGCGTCGACCCGCCTCGCCCGGCGCGCGAGGGGTTCGAGTAGGTCTGGTTCCCGGAAGGCTACTGGGCCGAGCGCCGGGTCGTCGAGGGCGGCGTGCCGCGCAACAAGAGCAGCTCCAGCACGTGCTTCTGGAGGTGGCGCGCGCGCTCGACCAAGTCGGCGAGCGAGACGGAGCCCGCCGTGGTGTCGCTGCTGTCGTCACCGTCGAGCGTATCCAGTCCGCAGCACCAGCAGCACGCCCTGCGCTTCCCCGAATCGCCGGCGAGCCCGTTCGTGTCCGAGTCGGCCCACGTGCTCTCGCTGCAGAACCCGACGGGCATGACGCCGCCGCCGAGCGAGTCGAGCGAGACCTTGAGCACGTCGCCGCGCCGCAACGAGACCAGTGGTGAGGATGCGGCGTGCGGGCAGCGGGCTGCCAAGCTCTTCTCCCCGAAGGCCATCTCCCACGCGGCTGAGCATTCATCGGCCAAGCTGTGGTACACCAAGGCCAAGAAGGAGCTCGAATCCAAGCTCAAGACCAAGAGCCGCAAAGAGGTAGCAACCCTGCGTCCGCTGGATGCAAGGATGCAACGGCCTGGCTCACGTGGGTATAGAAACTTCGCGCCCCGAGCGTCCGCGTGCCTACGGACGACGACGGCCGCGACCAGGACTCGGCTCATCCCACCATCGACGGCACGCGCAGCTTCCTCTGGTCGCAGAACATCAGCAAGTCGGGGACGTGGTTCAAGGACGACGCCCGCACGTCGCGCATCTCGCGCAAGCTGTTCGGCAGAGCGCCGTGGCACGGCAGGGGGTCCGACGGCTCCTTCAGCTCCGTCGGCAGCTCCGTCAGGAACGTTCTCCGGGGCGGCACGCCGCCCGCTTCGCCCATCTCTGCGCGCGCTACCAAGGACCGTACGTGTTGAGGTCCCTCTCTCTCCTCTCTCTGTCCAGACGCTGACGGCGATGTTCAGTATCTTTCCTGTCAACCAACAGCCAGTTCCCCGGCGGTGTAAGCAGCCCGGCGATTCGCGCGTCCATGTCCCTTGCCGTGTCTTGACGCTCACATGCCACTTCCAGGAAGCCGTTCGCGTCAGTACGCCGCCTCTCGACGAGGACACGGCCGACGGCAAGCCGCGCGGCTTCTTCACCTGCACGACGCCGCCCGTCGACGGGCCCGACCCCGGCTCCGCCTGGTACGGCAACGGCCACGGCCCCCGTCCCCGCGCCAGGGGCAGCGGCAGCCGCACGTCGGCGCAGCACTCGCCCCCGGCGTCCCGCTCCGCCTCGCGCCAGGGGTTCCGGAACCGCCGTCCCAGCCAGGCCGCCCCGACGCGCGAGTGGTGGGAGCCCATGCCCCAGCGGAGCAGCCGCCGAGGGCCGCCGCCGCCCGCCGTCGCCTTCCAGTTCGACGTCCCGGAGCATCTGCCCAGCAGCCCGCTTTGCCCTACAAACGTGCGTCACGCGGGCGGCGGGACGGGCATGTGCGTCTTCCACGGTAGGCGGAGGACCAAGGCGACGCCGAGGAACGGGATGGGCCGGGAAAAGAGCTCTGGCTCTGACTCTGGCACTGCATGGAAGGGATGAAGCCAAACGACAAAGTCGGGGGTTGAACATAGATCAGGGGCAGCACTACACGGGAGCTAGGGTATTGAGCTAAATTCGGGATGAGAAGCAAGACACTAAACACCATCGCTTTCTATGTGCTGACAAGACATTTGCCCTTGTCGTATGTATATCATGGGATAGTAAGAAATTTTATGAATCCATCCATCTACGCCGGGAGAGTTCGCCACAGATCGCCTTTGAACGACCATGTTAACGACTGTCGGCACCTTCGAAGCGCCACATCACGTCTCAAACGTGACAAGAACCTATACACTACCTCGGCGCCTTCAACGGGTCATAGCTCGAGTGCGGTCTGTTGGAACCCCCCAACGCAAGCCCTATATCCTCCGCGCGATGCCCACCGTACTGCTCAGGTCCGCCGTCGTTGTCCGTTGCACGCGTGTACGTGTTCCGGCGCTGTGCCTCGGCATCCAAGTCGCCTGGTCCACCAGCGACTTTCCTGTCATTGTTCGCCCAATCACTAGTCGACGTCAGGGGTACGGACACGGGTGCGTACGGCTGCCGGCGGCGCTTGAAGAGGTGCGCGTTCCGCTTGATACCTTGGCCGTTGATGTGGGTGATGATGAGGACGATGGTCCATACAAACGTGATGGTGGGTAGGACCCAGGGCGTCTGCAGGAACTCGTAGCATGTCTCGGGATGGAACCAAAGCAAAGCGACAAGTCCGGTGCCTAGCGACAGCAGGAACATGATGACCAGGCGGATAATCGGCCAAACTTTGAGCGGCGTGAGGCGCGCAACGAGAGACAGGAGAATCATAAAAAAGAGGGCGCAGCCGGAGGCGATGTAGCCGTACGCAAACTACACGATGTCAGCGCCAAGTCCGTTCCCCAATATTCACGATGATTCGAGTAAAACTTACCACCAGTCTGTAGCGCTCCCAGGTCTTGTCTTGGATTTGACCTTGGAACCCTCCTCCCTTGATGTCTTTGCTCGCCGTGGGATCCTTGGTGGTGATGTCGCTTTCCAGGTTGATGCCAAAGTTCGCAAACAGTGCATTGGCCATGGACGACATGATGGCATTGGAGGCGTCGATGAAAACCGATATGCCCTCGGCATCACTGTCAGTGAAAACGCTATCATCACCGGTCTTCATGTACTTAGAGAGGTCGGGCCAGAAACTGTCGGGAATCTGTGTTAAGTTGGCAACCGCATCGTTGACAGTATCCAAGGTGCTAAGGACTTTAGGCGGATAGAGCTCGAAAAAGGCATGGGCGGTATCGTTGAACTGTTGCTGAAACTCTTTGCTGGTGATGTTGCCAAGTTCGTCCAGATCTCCTTGGCCCACGCCACCTGTGACACGATTGAGCACATCGACGATCTTGCCCCAGATGAGGTACTGGGTAAAGCCCTGCATGAACAAGACCAGGGACAAATGAAACGGCAAATGGAGCGCGGTCCATAGCTGCTGTCGCAAGGCCGGCAGGTAGTACGAGGACCTCAGCCAGTCGAAGTAAACTAGGAAGACAAAGTAGATTGTCGCTACCGCGGCTGTCACGAGGCCAATTGTGAGGCCGTCTGCGATACGATAGTCATGGTCAGCGTTGGCACTGGTAGGCGCAGAGGGATGAAAGGCCACCTACTCCAAGCGTCCGGTGTCTTGACAATGGTCACGACTTCCTTCGCGACTTGCACTATGCCATCGCCGAGCATCATTACCGTGAGGAGCGTCATGCGCTTCATTAGGTGCGTTTTCGTCAAGCTGAGCATGGGCGAATAGTTGGACAAGAGCATGGTGCAAATAGCCTCGGCACCTGAAATGAAGTACCACGTCATAAATGAGCGGCTTCGTCCTGAGCGGAAACGAAAGGTGATGCCAAGATAGATGGCCGAAGCGGCGACGTGGACCGCGATCTGCAGGTAGAGCGGCAGACGGGCTTTCCTGAACTTTTTAACGTGCCACAGCGTGGTCGCGTACTCGACGGCCAGACAAGCCCGTGAGATGGCGAGGATAATCGCTGCGACCGTCAGTTTGACTAAAATGGAGGTTGATGATGGCGGAGTCGCACTCACACATGGACCTCATAACTGTCCTCTTCTGATCAGTAGGATCGAATTTTGGGGCAACCACTGCAAAGCCGACCAGCACGCCAAGCTGGATGGCTCTCGTCACGCGGGCTTCATTCGTAGTTCTTTTAGTCAGGGAAACCTCAGATTTGGGAACGTGTGCCCTTACCGAAAATGCTGTCCGTGACAAAGCGAACATCGTAGAGCGTGACGAGAAACCAGGTCAGCCATAGCAGACTTTGGAACACAACAGTCAGCAAAGGTTTCTCTCTCAGAGCAGCAATCGACGGCCTGGTGAGCAAAGCTTACGCAAAGTAACCAACATAAGCCTTGAATCGGGCGTGATTGGTGACTTCTTGATTCTCGGAGAAGACATTGTAGTTGGCGGCGAAGAAAAGGTCGAAGAAGAGCTCCAAGAGGGTTGGCTCCTCGTGCTGCGGGCAAACGCAGTCAGTAAGAAACCCTTTGCCCCATGGCAACCAAGCAATCAGCCAGACGAACCCGTGCAAATCTTGGCAGGTCATGGTCGTGGTCAGGTCCATTTTTCAACTCGCGGTTGTTGTCATGAGGATGTGCCGAGCCATGGTCCTCGTCGGCGCCACCATGGCCGACAACTGGGCTGTTAAAAATGCGAAGTTTGTTGTGCAAGTGTAGTCGGTGGTCGTGGTGGTCGTGGTCGTGGCCCGCCATCTTGCCGACTATGCGAATTGCTGTGGCCCCAGTCGAGCCAGTCGAGCCAACGCAAGAAGCAGCGCTGGGACCAAGGGGAACGACGTTGTCGAGAGACTGCTCTACAACATTGTCCGGAGCCAAGAGAGCTTCTTCTTCTTATGAACTCAAAAGCCAGGGTCTGACGGGGCCATGCGACAGCAGTTGGGACTTATGCCCCAGCACAACCCCAGCAGCCAGCCGGGACCCTGCAAGCTGCGCAGTCAGGATGGGGGCGTGCTTGAGCGCAACGACCCACCGGCGGAACAGCCGAGAGTGTGGCAGTGGGCGTAGCGCCATTGGCGATATGGCAGTTCCTGAGACGTCGAGAAGAGGCTCGGCCCAAACCAGAGATGCCCGACGACGGATGGATTGAGCAGTCCCGTGGAACGGGGTACGGTGCTTCAGAGTCGGCCGCAAACATGAGACCGCCAGCAAAGTCGAGGTATCTATCCGTGCCGCGAGAGGTCGACCAGAACGCAAGCAGCATCGGACATCCCTGCCCAAGCCCCCCTACCGAGCCTCCATGCTCGTGGGTAGCCACAAGGCTGAACAAGAGTTCTTGAATATGCCTCGATTGGGGAATACATCCGTCCATCACAGCCGGAAGCAGTTCCAATCGCAGCATGGAGGGGGGCTTAGGGGGGGTCGCTAGCGACGATCGGAGCGCTCATCCGTGAGACTGGCAATGTTGCATCGAGAGCCAAGACGGCTCTGACTTTGGGATACTCGTAGCAGCGTCACTGGCATTCGGTGTCCCTTCCGTTCCTTCGGGCCGCGCCGTTCTGCTGACGACGGATTCTTCTGGTCGTCTTCTCGTCGCTGAAAAGCTTCGCTCACGGCGCGACGACACGTTCGAGACGCCAGCTCCAACGCCACGGTCCCCACCCCTGGCTCTGAGACGGACCGCGGCCATTGCCGAAACGAGGGCGCCACGACATCCAACAGCAGCAACGCGAAGCTTCGCAACACCGCGTCATCCGGCATTCGGCACTGCTCGGCCGCCGTCCGTGCTCGTAGATTGGGTTCCCTTGTGTTCCCTTGGTGTTCACAGCCTCACGGCGCATATGCCATACTCGTGCTCGTACGGTGGGCGCCGCGTAAACTCAAAATCAGACGCCGATGAAGGCTTGTTGAGGGCGATCCATACGTGAAGGCGACCCGTCGTTGGGCATCCCGGGAGCGGTAATTTTCCAACGATCCCACCACCAAGGCTCCTCTGTGCTCGCCGAGGACGTCTGTCGACAGTGATTGGCGTTGCTGGGAGATGGGGGAGGGGCGCGATGCGAGGCTGTGCGCCCTCCTTGCATGATGGGCCGGGCGGGAAATCCGTGCTGACGTATTCGTACAGCTTTGGGGTACGGCACGGGCAAGGCGAGGTCCTCCTGCCCAACGAACGACACGGGGACTCCGCGCCCAGGCAGCAGGGTGCCAAATCTAGAAGGATCCGCGGGCTCCAGGGCCGGTCCTTCTGAACGAGCTACGCCACAGCCTGCAAAGGACGCCGGAAGCCTTCCGAAGGTCGCGTTGTGGCTTAGGCGTTTGGCGGTGCCTGCGCCCCTGCCCGTACCTGTGCCTGTGCCTGGCGCGCCTAAACGCGTCTTGGAGGCGCGCCACGCCGCTAAATCTCACCCCTCGATGACCGCATGGGCTCGACGTTTGCTGGCATGCAAACCAACACCAGACTGCGAAGTACGCTGACAGGGCCACCGGGCAATGCAACAACCTCGCTGCTCAACTGCGTCCGACTGCGTTGAGCTTGCAACCGCCGCCTAAAGCTCCTCTCTTGTCCGTTTCTCCTGCGCGGGAGGAGAGCCATGGACCACAATGCCGCGACGACTCCACGAAAACGACCCGTCTCCCAAGCAGACGCCGAACCGGTTCTCACGCCGGCGTCCATCAAGAGGCGCAAGCTAGATGATGCGGGTGCCGAGTCGCCCTCGACGCCGAAAGCGCTGAACGCCATCGCCTCGGCAATCTCGGGCGTCTTTGGATACGTCCGCCAGCAGGCGAAGCCTCCGAGTTACGATACGGCTGCCACGCAGGTACCGGTCCCCAATAGCCATGGCCTGGGCTCAAAGCCTCAAGTGCCGGTCCCGGCCCTCTCCAGCCCCGGTGCGCGCCCAGCTATCAAACTGGCGGCGCTCAGAGGCACGAAATGGGACAGGGGAGATCTCGGCAATGCCAAGATGGCAAGGAAGCCCGCCATGACGCCCACGCGAGCGTCAGCGAAACCATCTCCGTCACCCGGCAAGGGGCGCGCTCAAATGCACAGCAGCTTGCAAGATTCACCCTCAAAACGGCGACCAAGCCCTATGCTGAACGGCTTCGCAGCCGACAGTGCGGATTCCACGGACGACGCCACGGCAGTCGACCAGGCGCCTTACACGCCGAGTCGCGGGCATGCAGCGCGAAAGTCTCTGCTTGCATCTACCGGCAAGTCGCCGGCGTCGAAGGGGATTCTCACGCCCGCAAAGAGAAGGGGTCGGCCACCGAAGAGTGTCACCTTCAATAGAGGGCTCAACGGTGAGGTGTATTTCGAGGATCTCCCCAAAACCCCCAGCGGCAGGAAAGCACGAGCGTCCAAAGCCAAGAAGGCGGCAGAAGAGGCAGATGACGACGAGATTCGGTGCGGCATATGCTCCAAGGCAGACTCGGAACCACCAAACGAGATCATCCTGTGCGACAACTGTGATTTTGCGGTGCATCAAGAGTGCTACGAGGTGCCAGAAATCCCGGAAGGGGACTGGCTCTGCAAGTCTTGTGCCCAGGAGGATGTCTTGAAAACGCCCAGCAAGCCGAAGGATGATGTCAGCTCCACCGCCGGGCCTGCCGCCGAGGTTCCGGACATTCCCAACTTGGGTCAGCATCTGCGCTCCTTCCAACGTATTCTGCTGGACCGATGCTCGGGCCGGCGGCGGATCCGAATCTTTGGCCAGGAAGAAGCGCACGAAAAGGCTCGGCAGCTTGTGGAGCAGACTGTCGTGGCCGGCGAAGGCAACTCGATGCTTTTGATCGGGCCAAGGGGATGTGGCAAGACTACGGTGAGAGAGAGCGCCAAGAACATAAGCAAACCCATTAAGACTCGAACTGACATGCACCGCAGATGGTCGAAAATATCATCCTGGATCTGTCACAGCAGCACCGACATCTCTTTCATGTGGTTAGGTTGAATGGCTTCATCCACACGGATGACAAGCTCGCTCTTAAAGAGATATGGCGGCAACTGGGCAAAGAGATGGAGGTCGAGGACGACCTCGTTAATAGGGTATGTAACTGTTTCGCCTTTGATGTTTCGCACCCTGTCGAGGCCTAACAATACGCCAGACCAACTATGCAGACACGATGGCGTCGCTCTTGGCCTTGCTCTCGCATCCGTCGGAGATCATGGGAATGGACGAGGGCGTAACGTCGCAGTCAGTCATCTTCATCATCGACGAGTTCGACATGTTTGCGGCGCATCCCCGACAGACGCTACTGTACAACCTCTTCGACATTGCGCAATCCCGCAAGGCGCCCATCGCCGTGCTGGGGTGCACGACGCGACTCGACGTGGTGGAAATGCTGGAGAAGAGAGTCAAGAGTCGGTTCAGCCACCGATACGTCTACCTCTCGCCGCCCAGGGGGCTTCCCGCCTACTGGCAGATATGCCGGCAAGGCTTGATGATTGATAAGACGGACGTGGAGCGAGAAGGGGTCGACACGACGCTGGAGGGATACGAGGAGTTTTACAACTATTGGACTCACAAGATCGAGGTACGTTGCAAGGCTCGGACGCACCAGACGCGGCTCACAGGCTGACCCTGCGGCACACAGGAACTATACAAGCAGAGGGCATTCCAGAACCTGCTGCAGTACCACTTTTACACGACGAAATCGGCGTCGGCATACTTTACGGAATGGATACTGCCGCTGTCGGCGCTGTCGGAAAGCAACTTGACCCTGCAGTGCCCGTCGGCGGGCTCGGAGCTGACGTCTCTGGCGCCGCCCGACTCGCGTCTGCAGCTGCTGTCGACGCTGTCGGACCTGGACCTGGGCTTGCTCATCGCGGCGGCGCGGCTGGACATTGTGGCGCACACGGACACGGTCAACTTCGCCATGGCGTACGACGAGTACAGCTCGCTGGTGGGCCGGCAGAGGGTGCAGTCGGCGACGTCGGGCATGCTGGCCATGGGCGGCGGCGCGCGCGTCTGGAGCCGCAGCGTGGCGGGCATCGCTTGGGAGCGGCTCATCTCGCTGGGGATGCTGGTGCCGGCGGGCATGGGCGGGGCCAAGGCGCTGGGCCACGGCGGGCTGGACGGCAAGATGTGGAAGGTGGACGTGGCGCTGGAGGAGATTCCGATGGCGACCAAGCTGAGCAACGCGCTGGCCAAGTGGTGTCGCGAGATATGAGGCAGGCACCAAAGAGCGAGTTCGAGTAGGCGGTGCGGGTATAACTATACAACTACGAGTAGCTGCCCTGAGCATGTAGGATAAACGGACGAACGCATAGCTTAGATGTAGGACGAATGATGATGGACGTTGGCGTCTGTTCAAGCTCAAGGAGCCAGAAGCTGGGGGTTTTGCCGAGACTCCGCGAAGGATGACTAGGCGCGAGATGCCAGCAGCAAAAGAGAATGGAAGCCGCTCGCCATCCATTAATTAGGTACCTCACGTTAATACCCTCTGGCGCATCCCCGTCGGTCGTCGCCCCGTGGTGGTGCCGCATGCTGCAATGGGAGCTAGCGCCGCCCAGCAGCCTGGTCAGCCCGCCCTCGGCTAGCGGGGCTTCCGAGCCGGCAGCGCCAAGAATAGCAGCAGCAGCACGGCAGCGGCACCTCGCTGCATGCGCGAACCGCAATGCACCGCCGCCCTCTCTTCCTTTGTTTAATCTGGGAGAGGCGATGAGTGCGTGTGAGTCGGCCCGCGTGCATCGACATCGCCTGCCGCAATCCCCGTTTCTCTGTTTCGCGTTTCGCGGCTTGCGTTCGTTTCTCCCCTCGTCTTGGCGCCGCGTGTTTCCAACTGTCTCTGTGCTTTGTTTCGGTGGGGGGGAGCAGCACGGAAGTAACTGGCAACGAGCGGTCAGCGGTCGTCGCGGATTGCCGTCGTGCGGCGATGGGGCGGCGGGCTAATTCGTGATGATGTCGTGGCGCATGTCATCCATTACGGGGCCCGCGCTAGGCCGCCTGGACGCTCATGAGGCCCCGGCTCTCGCTCACTTGAATCCATCGTCTCCGGTCCGTGTTGCGCGCTCGACGGACACAAAAAGCCGCCGACAGCCCCTTCGTCCCCCCCCGTCCGCGGACGGCCGGCACGGGAAACGTCTCAGGTCGCAGGAGCGGGCGGTCGTAGCTCGTCCGACTCCGTCTCATCTCATCTCATCTCTTCTCTTGACCTCTCCCCGTCTTGCCTCGCCTCTACTCTGTCTGTCCCTGTCTCGACTCGCCCAGTCGTAGTCCACTCTCTGCTCGCAACACGTCCCTTCGTGGCCTCGCAGCGTCGTTGTTTTCATCGTCGAGAGAGCGTCCCTCATCCTCGCGGGCCTCATCGTGCAGACAATGGCCGCCATGTCCAAGCGCACCGTCTTCACCACCATCACCCCCCTGCCGCCCGGCATCAGCCGCGCCGCCGCCATCGCCTTCCTCCACGACCACCTCGAGATGATCGACCTCAACCCGCTCATCATCGCCCGCACCCGCATCCCGCCGCCCGACCACGCCCACCCGGAGGAGCGCGCCTGCACCTGGTACCGCCTCACCGACAAGGTCTCGTACCTCCCGGGCGGCCTCGCCGCCAGCGACGTCAGCTACACGTGCGCCTTCCACGACCTGCCCACGGGCCTGCAGACGCACTGCTACGCGCCACTGGGCCTCGACATCCGCGACCGCTGGTCCGTCGGCGGCAGCCTGCCCGGCGAGCCGCGCGAGCCCGTCGAGCTGGGGCTGGGCGCGCCCGCCACGGGGCTGTACGTGCGCGAGGACGTCGACATGCGCTGCAACATCGTCATGGCCGGCTTCGTCAAGAAGACGCTCAAGAAGTCGCACGCAACCCTCGTCGACGCCCTCGCCGCCAAGGCCAGCAAGATGGCCGCCCGACCACAGCTCCAGCTGCACCTACACCTGCCGCTGGATCAGCCAAAGCTTCTGTCTCCCCTCGGCAGCCCGCAGCGCGTGTCCTGGCACGGCAGCATGCCCAATCTCCATCCGCACTATCAACACGAAGGCCCCCCGCCCTCTTCCTGTGCCGACGTCGCACGGCGGCGGGAATCGCAGCATCCCGTCATGGGTGTCGAGATGGCGGACACGAGTCTACGGCAGCACGTAGCCGAGCTGGAATAGGCGAGATGACGCAGGATTCATGACCAAATAACGACCGTGATACATTTCAACTTGAGCGCTGAGATATGGCATCAGCAAGATATACATACAACAGCCAGCGTCTTTTGGATAGGGTGTTGACGCATTCACTCGGCGACAGCCAGTTCGGTTCAGTCAGAAACGATGTCCCATTATCTCCGACCATATCTACGAGACGGAGAAGCTAAAACAAGAGAAACCACTCCCGTCGATACATGCAACTATTACTCCTTACAAACTCCCGGTCCTCGAGAAACATTCGACCAACAACCCAGAACTCAGCCAACCTCCCCCGCGACCTGTCAAAGCCAAAAGGACACTCTTCGGAGGAGAAACGAAAGAAGAGAAAGCCTCCGAGGAGCCGAGCGAACGATGCTGGCCCTTTACAGGGCAAAGAAGCCAATGGCGCCGGCGGCGGCCATGGCCAGCCGGTAGGCGACGCTGCGGCCCTCGGCGCCGGCGGTGACGACGCCGCTCGGGGCAGCTGGGGGGGCCGGGGGAGCGGGGGGAGCCGGAGGAGCCGGAGGAGCGGGCGGGCCCGTGGGCTGGGGAGGAGGAGGAGGCGGCGGGGGACGGCTGGTCGGCGGGGGAGGAGGGCAAGTGTGGCAGACCTCGGTGATGGTGCAAGGGCAGTCGGTGACGGTCAGGGTCGTGGGCTTGGTGACGGTGAAGGTCTTCTTGCCGATGCAGACGGTCGTCGGCGTGGGGCAGAAGGTCGTGTACCGGCTGACCACCTTGGTGGTCGTCACGGTGCCGTTGCCCTTCTTCCAAGGCTCCTTGTCATCATCACCGTGGTCCTTGTCCTTGTCATCATCACCATGGTCCTTGTCCTTGTCGTCATCGCCGTGGTCCTTGTCCTTGTCGTCGTTGCCCTTGTCATCATCACCATGGTCCTTGTCCTTGTCGTCATCGCCGTGGTCCTTGTCCTTGTCATCATCACCGTGGTCCTTGTCCTTGTCGTCGTCGTGGTCCTTGTCGTCACCGCCGCCGTTGCCATCAGTGGGAGGCGGGGGAGGCGCGCCGCCGTCCATGTTGGCCTTCACGGGAGCGCCGCCGTCCATGGGCGACACGTTGGGCTGGGCATTGCCGTTGACGGGCGGCGGCGCCATGGGCGTCTTGTCGTCCCTGCGCACCATCATGCTCGGGTTCTCCATGATGCCGGCCGCCGCCACGCTGGCGAGCGCCGCGATGAGAAGCTTTCCGTGCATTGTTCTTTAGTTTTTGGAAAAACAGAAGAATTGTTTTCGTTCAAATTCAAAAAGATCGCTTGACGGGTTCCCAAGAGAGCGACTTTTTTGGCAGGAGAGTGAGGGCGTGTGAGGAAGCGAGTGTGAGAGGTGAGGTCTGAGAAACGCGCTGTGCCCGTCGGCCGCAGAGGATGCTGCTTTTTATGCTCCGTCGCATCGCAACAAAACATCGCCACTGGCAAAACAAAATAAAGCAGCAAAACATCTGGGAGCCTCGACTGTCTCTTGTGAGTTTCGCAGCTTCAAGACACCGCGTGCCCAATCATGCCCTCGCTGCGTGTCCCCAAGAATGGTAAACAACCTCCTCCCAGGGGGTCCCGCATTCCAGCAACTGCCATCGTGCCCAAACAACGAGGCTTGGACGACGACCAAAGCCACGGAAACCCCGAGCAACCAGCTTTCACATTCCTACGGTAGCAGAATGGTGTGCAAGTCATTTCGGCGGCACTCAAAACTGTGTCTTTCTCTTGAGCGGAGCTGCCTCCTCGCTCCGTGCATGTATCTACAATGCAGCCTCACATGATAGGCCTGGGCCATCACACAGGCCGTCCGATCTCTGGGGCGCGCGATCCAGCATCTGTCTCAGCCTGCCAGCGCAGACGCTATCCTTGGGACATGAATCTGCATCCCAGTGGTGCCATCGAAAGCCATCAGGCTCTCTAGCCCGACCAGACGGAGCCGTGTGCCGATCCCTCGCGTCCGCCCTCTCCTGTCGTCTCGAGCTCGTCCCTTGTCTCGCTTGCTCGTTGAAGGCAGACAGTAATAAATCACGGTTTGCAAATCATGCCCACCACCCTCCTCCCGCTGGCAACTCAGGCCAGCATTCCGAGTTTCCTTCACCAGCACGAGCCACTCAATCCTGTAACGGGTGGCCCTGCTCTCCATGCTCGCGTTTGCCCTGAACGCCCCGTCTCCGTGTCCAAACAGCACTCGACAATTGATCGAGGACGGAAAATAAAGGAAGAGAGAAAAAAGGTGGAAAAAAAGCGGCAATGCAGAAGAAAGATCGCCATGTGCCACATGAATGTGTGGTCGAGCTTGTGCACGCCGCAGAATGTCGATCCGCTGCGGATGATGGATGAATTAGAATAAAGGGAAAAACCTCGAAAAATGACGATATGAACACCGGTGTATGCAGAGGTATAGTGTAAAGTCTAGGACGTCAGATGAAGATCATGTAAAGCCAAATGCTGCCACGTCCTGACAGTGGCCAATCCGTAGCCGTGCGTGCGCGTTAGTCGCAGGTCGCAACAGGCGCAGCCAGACTTGCGGTTAATTTCGCAGAATACGCCTCGGAATGCCAGAGGTGAACGTGCTTGAATCTCGCCCTCTCGTGGGCCGAGCGACCTTGTCCCGCATTTTATTTGCGGTTAGAACGGCTCTGGCTCCGCTCCGGGGCGCGTCCGGTCAGATCGAAGTCGTAGTTCCGCAGCTGTTGCTCGTACTTGGCGTTGCGTAGAAACTTTGGCACAGAGTCCTGTTCACACGCAAGTCAGCATCGTCCTTCCGTTGAATTTCCCGCAAGGGTAGGCCCGGTGGGCAGGATTGCTACTTACGCTGGCCATGAGTTTGAACACGGCGTTCTGGGCATCCTCGAACAACGACGTCACCTCCTGCAGGGTCTCGATCATCGTGTTGTCTTGGCCTACAGCCTTGGTCATGCGGGTGGCCAGGTTGTTGCGCAGCTGATGATCGATGTTGAGCTCGCACGGGGACCCAGGAGCCAGGAACGCGTTGTAGATGCCGTAAGCTTGGGCCATGATCTCCTTAATGGTGTCCATGGAAGTGGCAGTCTGCGTCTTCTGGGCCTGTCGGATGGCGGTCTTGCATCCGCGCACGAACTCGTTGACGTCCTTGTAGAAGGACAGGTTCTCCTCGCAGTGCGTCTCCCGTAGGTTTTCCCTGAAGAGCAGGCGCAGGGCAGGGTCGTTGAGGATCTTTTCCAACCGTTGCGTGTTGGAGTCCCGAGGGATGCCGTTTCGCTGCGAGCCCGTACCACCCTCGCTCTCCGACGCACGTCCTCTCGAGCCGTTTCCGTTGATGATGTCCTTGCCTCGCTGGGTGAGCTGGTAGATCGCGTGCTTGGTCGGCTGGAACAGGTTGTAGCCGGTATTCTGCAGCATGAAGCCACGGTCCGGGGCGATGGTTTCAATGAAGCCGTACTCGACAAACAGGCTGGCGACTTCGATCGTCTCACGCCGGTCGACGATGGTGGAGCAGTCCATCAACCAATCCGTGGTCGCCTTGCCGGTGAAGGTGTCGCGATACGTCTTGCCATTGACCTTGCGCTCGGCAGCCATTTTGACGCCGGTGAGGCCGTCCTTGTAGTCGTGCAGCGAGTCGGAATCGGCGGCCGTCACGGTGGACTTGATGTTACGGCCATCGGTACCAACGAACCTGCGGAAGATGACTTCCACGGTGCCCAGATCGTTGAGCAGCTTGTCCGACGTCTGGTCGCGCTCCAGGATGACGAGATGAGCCGAGTTCATGCTCGCCAGCTCCGCAACCTGCTTCTGCTGGATGCCATTCCGTGAGCAGAACCTATCCAACACGGTGACTCCCTTGGCGGTAAGTTGCCATACGGATCCCTTCATGTTGTAGACTTGCTGATACTTTCCATCGGCAGACTCGATGAAGCGAGCCTCCACGAAGCGCTGGCAGATTGACCTCGCCATGTCCTTAGCCATGGAGAAGGTCGTCGTCGTTGTCGTCGTAACAATTCGGGAGGGGTCCTTGGGATCCGGCATGCGGTTGGATTGGGAGAATTTTAGAGATCCAAGGTTGTTGATAGCATCCTCGGAGAGGAAGGTGTATTCCACCTTTGATAACCGGACCCGGTGGGCCGAGAGGGGCAGCAGGCTGACGATGAGGGTAGCAAAGAGATCCTTGAAGTCCTGCGGTTACGATTGTCAGCAAAACGAACGAGTCGCCGCAGAGTGCCACATCGAGGAGGGGAGGAGGGGCATTGTGCGCGCGGAGCGCCGATCTCAAGGCGAGCTTCGCACCCCGGCGCACGATGGCGGCCCCCTCCCGAGAACAGAGCACGTACCCTCGTAAACGGCCGATCATCGTCAGTCATGCGCAGCAAGCGCGACGACGTTTGATGCATCTTGCTATCGGGACCCGGTATCCTGATGGGGGCGGGATGCCCAGGGTCTGTCTCAGAATAAGGCTGAGACGGCGGGTCCTTGACCGGTGCAGCGTGAGCCGACGGCCTCAGGTCGACCTGTGAGCCGGAGGTTAATGACGGGCTGGAGGGCGAGCTCTTGACCGTGGTGCTCTTGTAGTCCGGGCTTGCGGGCTCCGAAGCTGGGACGGCGGAGCTGGGCACGAGGGAGAGGCGTGCCAGCGCCGAGTTGGATTGGCGGGGCCGAATGACTGGTTCCGAGAGGCTGGCGATGACGCTCTGGGTTCGGTCCAAGGCGGCGGCGGCGCGGGTGAGGAGGCTACTGGACGAGCGCTGCGTCTTGCTCGACAGCGAGCCCGTCGACGGCGTGCTGGTGTGGCTGTGACGCTGCGCGTGGTGGTGAGGAGCGGCGGTGAGGTCGGACGAGCGCTCTGAGACGGAAGAGCGCGGTGAGTGATGTGGGGGTTTGTGGTTCGGGAGCGGCGAGTGCTTCTGCTGCGGCGGTTCCTTTCTCGTGTGCGCGGGTAATCTATCGGCGGCGGTCGTGGGAGGATGCGAGAGAGCGGCCATCTGACGGAACGAGAGGAGAGGAGGTTAGAATAAGTGGTGACGGCAGCTGGCAAGGTTGAAATAAAAAGCGAACGAACGAGCGAGCGAGACGGCGGCGTGGGACGAGCTTGAGATTGGGAGATGGGGAAGGCCTAGGAGAGTACAAAGTACCCGCACCGAGCAACTGTGGGGGGGGTGCGCCAACGGCCAAGTGGGCGAGCAGCGAGGCGAAGACGACTTCCATGGGTCGCCACGGGGCGACAGGGCCCAGGTAGCCGATACCTGCGGTGGGCACAGCAGGGGGGGCACAAGGGGGGGAGGGGGGTGGCTGCAGTGCCCAGTCGCCGGCCTTTTCAGTTATGGGGGGGAGGGGACGGCGTACGGAGTACAGTGTGCGCGACGCCCACCCTCTAGCGGCGGACACTCGACCTGGGTCACTGTCGCAGCAGCCCAGCGCCGCCGGTGGGGCGCTGGAAGTCCGCTGGCCGCAGGGACCCTGGCGGCCTGCGCAGTGGGCGAGGTTTGGCGCTGATTCCGGCGCACTGGCACCAGAGGAAATTGGCCAGGCGCGGCGACGGGAGCTCCAGCGCCTTCTAGTTCGCCGTTGTTGCCTCGCCCGCCTCGTGCTGCCGCGCCGCGGGGCCACGTGCAGTGCAAGGATCACGGAAGGAGACTAAATGAGATGGATGCAATCGCCGGCGACAGACCAACAGGCGATGGCAGTGAGCGAGCGAGTGACGTGCTGCAGACCGCCCGCGCCGGCGTGGGGTTGGCAAGGCCCCGGGTGCGTCAATGGTGGTTGAGGTGGGGGGCAGCGACGGGTGCCTACTCGTACACCGGCTCGTACAGCGGCCGGCCTCGAAGAGGGACCATTAAGGTAGGTCGCTAGGCGCCGCGAAGGTTGCCGAAGCTTGCCAATGCCGTGCGCGCTGGTCTTGCATCTTGCTCTCTGCCTCGTGGCAGCTGCGCTTCGATCCAGCGCTGCTGGCCACGATGCGGCGTCGACGATCCCACCGGATCGGATGCGCTGCTGCCGCGCAAGAGATGCTGCCAGCAGCGGTCAGCCTCTCCCAGCGCGCGCTGCGAGGTGCCGAGCAGTGCGAGCTCTGCACGCAAACGGAGCTGGCTGGTTGACCCGCTGGCTGGTCGACCCGCTGGCTGGCCCACTGAAAACCCCCTTTGCTGCATGCCCTGCTTCTCCGCACCTGTTCTCTCAATCTTGCTTGCGCTGGCGATAGGGGCCCGTACGAATAGCCTGGCTCGTAGAGGGTGCGCGGGTGGGTCCCGCAAAAGCCGAAGCTTTATCCCCGTCAGACCAAGCCGGCAGGGCACGAGGTGGTGGTGTTGGCGAGACGGACTGACTGCCGCCCTCGCCCACAACCCGCGCAACGCCTCGAGGATGATGCCGGGTCGGGTGTCCGCCGGATTGAAGACCGCCGGACGGACGGACGGGACGGATATGGCGGAGGTCGTCGGGATCGCATCCCGCCGACAACGGAGCCGGGCAGGTTGTGCGACGGCCACGCCGCCATGGCCTGAGAGCGCCGACCGAGCCAGACATGTCGGAAATCTCCGGCCAGGTCGCTTTTACACGCTGCACTCATCCGTCCATCCATCCATCCATCGGAAGCCACGACGATGGAAGGGCGTTGGGCACGCAGCCACCATACTCGAAATGACAAGACCATCGCGACGGGGTGGAACACTCTCGTCGCCAGCTGCGGTGTCTGCGGCTCCGGGCTCCAGTCGCCCCCCTCGCGCCTGGGCGACTGTCGTGGAGGTGAGAATGCTCGGGCTGGATGCCGCATGGCTGCACGCACGCATAGCTGAGGTGCAGCAAAGCGGACCTCCCTCGTGGGCGCACACGAATTCTACCCAGATCGGCGCGTGGCTCCAGGGATGCTCGTCCACGGGCCCATGCCGTTTTGGGCTTCCCGCTGGCCTGCGGCATGCCATCTGTGTGCTGCTGGGAGTCGGGATATCATGGTCGTGCTTGAAAGGCGTCCAGACAATGTAGCAGTTCGGTGCTCGCCGACGGACGCATCGTAGTGGTGTCAGCCCCTGATGGCGCGGCGTCTCTCCTCGACCCGTGCTTTCCGCGTGGACAGTTGTCCTCCACTGTCTCGAATCATGGATGCCCTTCTCGGAACCATTCCAAGATTCTCTGTGCTCGTAGTACTCATGCTCGTACGAGAGGCGTCTCAGCGGGGGTTGTTGAGCTCCACACGCGCTGGACTGGAGACCGAAGCCCGCCCAACTACAGTGCACCCGGCCCCGTCGCATGCACCGTGTCCAGGCGATGTCTGCACTTGCGATATCGCCAACTCTCGCTTCCCTCCGAAATGTCTGAGAGGGTGGGAGGCGTCTCCTCGTGGGTAATGATAGCGTTGAATTGCCTGAACTCGGCGCTTATAGATGCACTCCCTTTTGGCGCCGTGGTTGGGCGCAAGCGCTGCCGGATACTGTCCGTGGGCCAACACGAAAATGACCAAAAGAGCACAGACGACGAACAAGAGAACAGACGCTTCGACTCACCTTGGGCGACCGCTTTGTACAGGGTACAACGATCCCTCCTCCCCCGTGCTTCAGGTGACTCCGGTGATGCCACGCTCGCCGGCCTCGACTGTCAGGCTTGCCTTGTTGCGCCTGATTATCCGTCGACCAAGCGTTGAGCTGCTGCCGACGTTGCTGTGGCCCGACGCTATGATGTCCCTCCGGTCGCGCGACTAATGAAAGAGCCACTCTACTAAGGCTCGCGACTCAAGAGGTTCGCGGCTGGCTGATTAATCGACTCCGCGTTTCTCCCTTGCGGTGGGGGAACTCTATCGGCATCCGTTAGCGTCAACTCATTTGTCCGACGCGGCGAAAAGACGACTCCTGCGCTGTACACAGGAACGCACGCGCTCGACTCCCTCCGCAATACAGCCCGCGTGAGGCTGTCCGAGGTCATCCGCATGGCACAGGGCTGGCTTAGACGCTGCCTTGCGCCTGGCCGGGCCAGGGTTTGATTTGAACTCCTCACCGGCGCAGGATTGCGCTTGCAGAGAGGGCTGGGGTTCGTGCACCTCTGGCCGGGGACAGTAATGACATTAATGACATGTTACATACCCAATGCGCCGGCTTCGTTCTGGGCACGAGCAGCGGGTAGCTGCCAAGGCCAGAGCGGTTTAGTGTTCGCCCTGGTGCGTGTCGTGGCTCAGCTGGCCGCTCGGGAATCTGACCTCCGCGCTGACAAAGGTCTCAGTCAGTCGGCGAGCCTTGCGATGCCGACGGACAACGGCCTCGATACGGGTCGAGGCTAGAGGGCGAGGCAGCAGGGATGTGCATTCGCAGATCACTGAACTCCAACTGTAGTATAGTACTTCGTAGTTCGACGGGACACGCGGGGGCAACGAGCGGAGTTGTCGTAGGCTGCGAAGTCGAAGAATGCGAGAGGACGACGCCGCAATTGGGGCAGGCGTTCCCTTTTCATCTCCTGGCGGGCCGTCTTAGCTCCAGCGAGATCCGACATGCGACAGCCTTGTATCTCACGTGGAATCGACAGTGATCATGGCGCAGCAGCGTCGAAACTTCTCTCATTCGCCGCTACCTAGATGCACACGTTGCAACGCAACTTACATCTGCAATGCAGATTTGAGTAGTAGCGCCACGAGGATCAGGAGGCGCACGACTTTAGTCCGAGTGTCCTGTGCGTACGGCAGAAGGGGTCGCGCATTTAGCCTATATGCCCACTGTCGGACTGTCCCATGGTTGCCAACGCCACACGCCGTAAATAGCAGCGCCCCTTCGGCATTTCGCGACAATGCCCTCCGCGGAGTACGCTCCGCGGATTCCATGTGCTGTTGACGGACTCGTGAGAAAAAAAATGCAAGCTGGTAGCCATGGGGGCTTGCGCGTCCAGTACAGGCAGAGTCATGTCGGATGCAAGGTGCGTAAAGAGGTCAGGGTGCACCTGGCTTTTGCGTGCAAAGCGCAAGGAAGCTGCCATCCTGCTAGTGTGGCCGCCCCAGGCGAGGCGCCACATTTGCGGTCGGGAGAACGGGCGCCGTCGTCTCTGCAGTGGATTCTGCCCGGCACTCGCGCGGTCCAAACCGAGTACCCACAGGCTGCCGTGCTCGCGGCAGTCGTGTACTCGTAGGGTAGCATCTATGGTTTACGGATCCTTCCCATCGTGTGCTCGTTACGAGGAAGGGATAAATGGGACGCCATGTTTCCCATGCAGTCGTACCGAACCAGGAAGTTAAGTTGGGTTGTGGTTCTTGAGCCCCTCTAGGGTAGCAGCACAGTAGCGCTGCAGCCCACGGGACACAGCATGCAAAGGGGGTTCATTGGGCAGCTGCACGAGCCACGACAAGGCAATGCTGGAGCCGGGCACGGTGAATACGAGCACGCAGACGGTGCGAGGACGGCCGATACTGCCCATGGTGCTGCCTTGGCGACGCCTTGCTCGATACCGATCGCGGGAAGGGCATCCCGCACGATGTGACCATGGCGTGTTGGTAACAAGTGGAAAAACAGGGCGTTTCTGTGCTTCGTGGGCCGTGGGGGTGATTTGCTGCCTCGCCCACTTCATCGGGCAAACTACGTAGCCCGTATCTTGCAGCCGGAGTGGCTCGCCCCAGAAGGGTTCGAGAACATTGAGGATGCCTTGCACTGCAAAGTTTGCCAAAGTCTCCGTGGCCAATGAGGGGGCGTGAGGCTCCAGCTAAGGTTATGGTTCCCGGTTTGGGCTGACTGTGCCACAGCCATCGGCTCCTACGGAGTGCCCCTTGGTTTAAGGCAGCAGTAGTCGTCTCGGGCCGAGTGTCAATCACGGGAAGGCGATGCGAAGTTCGAAGAGAAAAAAAAAGCTTCCCACCGGGGCCTCTAACTCGCGCCGATGTCTCTACCAGGGAAGTCCCGTCGTCCCCCGATGCGGACGGACGGGTCCGTGGGGGGCCCCTCCATCCCTGCTCTTAGTCGAGGTATGCGAGCACAACTGCAGGAGGACGGAGTACGTGCTACGGAGCACCGGTCCTGCGTACCTTGTACGGGCAAACGCCAAGGCGAGGATGCGGCAAGGAAGAAGTTTGTTGGCGGTAGGCAGGGCCGCAAAATGCGAGATCCTGGGCTCCGCTCGGAGTCGGCCGAGTGACGGACGAGCCGGCCGACAAGACTAGCATGGGGGCATGTGGCACGGCAGCAGAAGGATCGCTGCTCTATCCTGCAACAGAACGTGGCAGGTTGGGACGCCGCATGGGAATTAGGATGCGAGGGTGTTGAGTACGAGTAAGTTACCGACCGTGTCGTTGAGGTTCATGGCTGGGGCTTTCTCAACAGCAGCACATGGATGCAAGGTGGCTGGCTGGCTGGTTGGCTGGTTCGATGGCTGCCTGCGTCATGGCGTCAATTTGTCAACCGCGCCGGGCCACAGTGGCGGGTAAAGGCAGCTGGTGTTTGTCTTGCGCCGACGTGTGGGCACGTTGTGGTAGCAGATGCAACGCAACCAAGCCCTGTAGAAACGACTGCTTTTGCTTGGTCCTTCCGGACGAGATGATGCAGAGGAGGCCTCGCAGAGCTCAAGGTAAGGCAAGCAATGTGACAGACAGCGTAGACTGGCGCCCGGCCAGTTCGCAAGGCCAGGCAGGACTGGAATCATCTCGGTCGGTCACTCGTTATCTTGCGCAAGCATGCGGCAAGGGACAACATGAGCGCGCAGAACGCCCATCCACGTGGCACGTGTGGAATGCAGCCATTCCGATGCGTTTGATCCCCCTCACCCGTACCCTTTCCCATGGCGAATAATGCCCGACGCACGCGCGGCAGCGATATGCGCCCAAGCTCCCAGCCTCTCACATTGGAGCAAGCTACGCTACTTGCTCCGAACCACTGCCAACCTGTGCCGTACAGTACGAGTACAAGTGCGGACCCTGAAGCAGCGGTCGACGGACAATCGGCGCAATTCATCGGGTAGAGGGCTTGCCGCTAGAGGCAATTTGGCACTTCGCTCGGCGGGCTCCGTAGCTGGGACCGGCCATTACGGTCGGTGCTAGCAGAGCCATGGATCGCTGCGTCGCCGGGCCTGCGAGGCGGCTCTGACGCAACTCGCAATTGGCTGGGCAGGATCCATACCTTAGTCTTGACGGTAAAAAGCCGAGGATGGAATGCGTGTGCAAGGTCGTCGAGGAGCGCACGTCTTTCACCTCTCTGCTCGGCCTGTCAGCCACTCGCCTCATCGGGACACAGAGGGTTGCACGAGCACGACATTTGCGCCGCAGTGCCATGGCAATCCATGGGCGTGAACGAACGCGCGGCATGCCTGTAACCGGGCGTGCCCGCGTGGGAGGCACAGTGCGAGAGGAGGTTGGCAATGCGGAGAAATCAGACGTGCCGGCGGAGGGGGGGACGCTGTAACCCTGGGAGTGAGCCATGTAAAGTCGACAAGATGGCAGATTTTGGGGCCACTGCCAGCCCAGGTGAGGAAGAATGGGCATTCAAAGAGGGGAGGGGGAAGGGAGGGGGCGTGCGCCCCGTGATGCAATCAACGGTGGGCGACTAAGCCCGGACCCATGCCCTGCCCGTTCCCCGCCAGACGGAGGGAATGCCACGTGGATTTGAAGAAGCCACGCGCAGTCTTGCGTCCAAGCCAGGGGCGGTCACTGGCATGTCATCTCGCGCTACAGGGGAGGGGCTGGTTTCAACCGGCGCGACTTTGCGGCGCGCCCGAGAGCGGTGCCGTCAGAGGCATTGGCCAACGTCTGCCGCCGCCTGGACGACAGGTCAGGTCGCGAAGCGCACAGCCGTCGTACTGGGAGGGACCTGTGCGCCGATGGATGGACAAGGCATGAAAGAGCTGTTGACGTTTCGCATTCTTTTTTGGTTTGTTTGGTGTCGGCGATGCTCTCACCGACGCTGGCTGGCGGCGGGCGGGGCTCGTTTGCTGCTCAAACACCCCTCATCCATGCATCGTCGGATTCTGCGCGTGTCATAGCTTCAGCCGGCGAGCCGACACAAGGGGGGGCAAGGGAAAAGGGCAAAAAAGAAAAA
>JALHBU010000299.1:0-26039 GCA_024340005.1 Tolypocladium tropicale | reverse complement strand
CCCCCCCCCCCCCCCAAAGAGGGGGAGGGAGAGAAAGAAACAGAACCTGGGGAGCAGACTCGCCAACATCAAACGCCATTGAGCAAACAAACGTACAGGTCGTGTCCAAAACCAATTAACAAGGGCGGAGGTGGGGGGTATGGAAGCAGCAAAAGCAACAAGTCGTCGCTGGAGACTCAGAACGGAAAGTAGTTGGGGTCCGGCAGGCCCTGGAGCATCATCCACGGCTCGTTCATCATTAGCATCTTGGCGCCACCGTCGTAGATATCCTGCGAGTCCAGGCCGGTGTCGAGGCCCTCGAGGTCGAAGCCCGGGACCAGGCCGGACAGGTCCATGGGGGCGCCGCCGGGTGGTGGCACCGGGGGAGGCGGGGCCTGCTGCTGGCTCATCCAGGGCGGGGGGAAGGCGTTGCCCACGTCTGGCGCGGGATTCACGTCCTCGGCCGACGACATCGTCGAGGGGTTGTTGGTGTTGCCGGCTGAGCCGGGGGGTGAGGCGCTGTCGTGGAAGATGGGTTGGGGCGTCTGGCGGAGGCCGGGCACGTTCTTGAACATGCCCCGGCTGCCGCTGGGTTCGCGGCCCATGGCCACTTCGGAGAGGACCTGGAGGGGGGTGTTCATGCCTTGATGGGGCGGCGTGGGACTCGGTTTAGACGGCATCTCGCCGGGGGGAGCGCCGTTTCCGCCTCCGCCGTTTCCGACTGTGGCGGCGGCGGATCCGTTGCCTTCCCTGCCTTGCTTGATGAACCAGCTCCTCAGCATGGCCAGCACGATGAGGAACTTGGCCGCCGGGCGGCACTTGTCCTCGGCCGCCGTCGCCCGGAACTTGTCGAGCAGCGCGTCGATGTAGTGCTCGACGCGCATGTTGTCCTTGTTGATGACCTTGCCGAGCTCCGACTTGGCGCCCGAGGCGGAGAAGTACATCTTCATGAGGACAACGACGGCGTAGGCGATGCGCACAAAGGTGAAGACTGGCAGGCAGCGGATGGTCGACTCGTCCATGGACAGGAAGGTCGTAAAGATGCCGTCGATGGCGGTGAGGCACGAGGACAGGGCGTTGATGTGCGATGCGGAGAGGGGCTCGGAGCTGACCATGCCGTCCCTGATGATCTCGGCGTTGAAAGGCGGGCGGAACTGGTCCGTCGGCGTGTCGGAGTGGAGGACAAGCTCATGCATGTAGAGGCTGAGCAGGTGGAAGCTTATCTTGAGCGTCGCTGCGACAGGAATCGTTCGTTAGCCTGACAGCTGTAACATGCAACGGGGGCCATGTCACGAGGCGACTTACGCTGCATCAGCTCCCTCGAGACGGCGTCGCGGTACTTGTCCAAGTCCCGCTCCAGCGCCCGCAAGGCGTACTGGGTCCTCGCATCTAGGATGTTCACGGTGGTGGAGGGGTCGTCCATGGAGAACTGCACGCCAATCTCCTCGCCCATACGGTGCGTCCACACCAGGTGGCAAAAGTACTTGTCGGTCGGGGCCGCGTCCGGCGACGACCCAAGCAGCTCCAGGGACTCGGTCATGAAGGGCGTCCAGCGGATCAGGTTCGGCCTGTGAAGGGACATGGACGTGTTGGTGGCGAGGTAGTGGCACGCCAGCCACGTCCTCCTGCTCTCGATGCTCGTCGGGTCGGGCTGCGGCTGGCGCTTGAACTGCTGCTCCCTCCAGCCAAAGGGGGGGACGGGGTGGCGCGACGGCGCCTTCTTGCCCAGGCCAATGTCGAGGGCCATGACGGCGGCCATGTGGACGAGCTGGTAGAACTTGAGCTCCTCGAAGTGCTCGGGCGGCCAGTACCATATGACGGCCACGTGGAGGGCTTGGACGAGCTCGAGGTTCTTCTCGCCCGCGACGACCACCTTGTGCGCGATGAGCTGCATCAGATCCCTCTGCAGCACGCGCTGCAGGCCGCTCATCTCCGACGACGCGGCAGCCATGATGGCGAGGAAGAGATAGGGCTTGGTCCGGCGCAGCTCCATGACGGACATGCCCGGAGGGAAGATGACGGCGGGGAGATGTCGTAGCATGGATTCCTTGTAGCGAGCGAAGAGCTCGGCCGCCTTCTCGGTTGTGATGAGGCCTCGATCGATGATGTCTCCGTCGGTCGTCCTGGGAGCGGCCGCCGGCCATCCGATAGACGCGGCCCCGGGAGACATCTTAATCTCATCGCCCGAGCCCTCGCGGTAATCTGACGCCTTTCGCTTCTGGCCCGCCGTGACGATGGGCTCGTCCAAGGCCGAGGGCTGCTGCTGGGCCCGCCCTTGGCCAGGCCCGGGTGGCGTCGACAGCGTCTCGGCACCGCCCCAGCTCCTCGAACCATCATTGCCGCCCCAAATGGTGCCGAGGGCCTCCCCCGACGTCCTATGTCCTCCCGCCGCCGAGGACGCCGTGGCCAGCCCCGACGGAGGCCCAGCCGCCCGCGCCTGCAGGCTCGCCGTCAGGGCGTCAATCTTCTTCTCCAGCTCGGACACGCGGCTGTCCGTCTTCTTCTGGCGCTTCCTCGTGGGCGCCGTCACGATGCAGCTGCGGCCGGCCTTGCGGCAGCGCTTGCACGGGGCATCGTCGTCGTCGGGGTCGGGGTCGCAGCGCACCTTGAGCCCGCGGCAGGCCTCGCAGGCCCGCGACTTCTTGGCATCGGCGCCCTCCTCGCCCTGCTGCTGCGGCCGGTGCTGGCCGCCGCTGTCGGCAGTGACCACGTTGTTGTCCGGCGTGTCGAGCGTCCCCGGGCTGTCGTACTCCTCGGCGCTGCTGCGGGGGTGCTGCTGGGGCACCGACGAAGCTGGGACCCCGAGCTGGCTCGACGGCGACGCCGTCGGCGGCGACGCGCCCCTCGCGGCGGAGGAGGGCGCGGCCGGGCCGCCGCCGCCTTCGGGTCGGAGCCGCGGATCCAGATCCATCGGGGCAGGGCGCGCCTTTATTGATCGCGGGAGCCAGTGCCGATGTTTGGTTGGCTGGTGGTCTGACGGTCGGGGGTTTGACAGACAACAGACGGCAGTTGTTGGCGCCGAGCCGCCGATGCCCTCGTCTGCTGATGTAATCGCGCCCGCGGCTCCCGTCGTACTCCGTACACGTCAATGACTTTCAGTAGTTTACCGACTTTCATATTTAGGTACGAAGTACTTTACCGACTTTTAGGACGGTTGTACTTTACTGACTTTACCGACTTTACTGTCATTACCAACTTTACTGGCTTCACCGGCTTCACTGGCTTCACCTACGTCACCCATAGCGCGCCTGCAGCTAGGTTCACTTTCACGCGCAGCCTCGCTTCGACGGCCACAGCGCCAGCATTCACGTGGTATCCTTCCTTGCCAACACATGCTCGTCTCGTTGATCTTCCAATGCATTTCTCGTACACTCGGCGCCACCTCTAGAAGAATCGCCGTCCCATCGCTACGCGCTAGGTCTCATCATCGCTCATACAGGCAATCTTCATGCGGACAAACGCCTCGCTAAGAGCAGCAATGCGGCCTGACTGTCCGTCTTCATCAAGATCCACGGCCCTAGAGTTACCCAAGATCATTTTCCAAATCTTCCCGAACCTGTCTTGTCTCAGCCAAACTCTGTAAGCGGTTCCCTCGTGTATATTATATCCTCCAAGTCCTGGCTGCTTCAACCCGCCGCCTCACCGCTTGCCGCATCCCGTAAGACCAATGTAAAGCAAAATCGACAGAGCGACTGTGCCGCTCATGTCCCGAGTACCATGCCGTATTCCTCCCCACCATCGCCGCACCACTTGATGCCATTCCCTCCTGTCGGAGATCTGGTCACGGGCTGGGCAATGCTTTATAAAAAATGTTAAGTGAAAATGCAGAAGAGTGGTATCATCATCGCGTTCCGAAAGGAAAGGGTATTTCGTAAACAAGACGGGTGAGGCCTGTCATAGGCCCCAAAGTTGAAGTGAATATTCCATGGCGTAGCCTAGAATCGGGCCTCCTCGCGAAGTCGGCTCTTCGAGCCCTGGTGCTGAAGGCCGACCATGCCTCCCATGTAGATTGAGCTCTCCCGTCTCTTGCTGTTCATGCTTTGCTGCTGATCATGATGATGCGAGCCGCCGCCGTTGTCCTCATTGGCGGAGGCATGAATGGGCCTGTCATACCCGGGGACAGCGCGTTGTGCCGGATGGTAGCCGTGGCCCTCGTAACCTGCGGGCAGGCCATATCCACTCTCGTAAGCCGGGCGCGGGGCGCCGCTTGACCCGGTGCTGTATTGCGTATGGTAGCCCGGGTCATAGTATTGGCGAGAAGTGCTCATGGGCGGCGTCGGCGACCCTCGGGCTGTCTGCAGGTTCATCAGGAGAGGCGGCGTCGGCGTCGTTCTCGCATGATCCTTCATCGACTCCATGCGTGGTTGACGGTGCGGCGAGCCACTGCCTGATGATGTCGAGGGCCGTGCCGCCGGCGGATCGAAGCGCTGCGCCGCGTCGGGCCGTCCCTGTTGCGAGTCGGATTCAGGGATCAGCAATGGCAGCTCGTATTCCTCCGGGTCGATCCCAAAGATTCCCTCGTAGTTTTGGAGGAACAAGGCAAACACGGGAGCCGGAATGTTCAGCGTGGGCGAGAAGACGATGCCGACGTTGCGGACGTTCATCTTGTTTATGTCTGAATTGTTGATGATCTTAATCAAGAAAGATATCAAGTATTTGAGCAGCGTTGCGTTGGCCTGGGGTAGCCTCTGCGCCAGCTCGTTCAGCGCCGCGACTTTTTCCTTGCGATCCGGCAATTCCGTTGTCGACAAGAACTCGAGGTGGAGGTCTCTCGTGAGAATTGTGGTGGGTAGCTCTCGCAAGTAAAGCTTCAGAAGAGACGCCACGGCATGTATGTCGTGATATTGCTCGTCCGAGACCAAGTTGATGTCGCCTTCTGCGTTGAAGCGCTCGCGGAGCTGCTTGATGACCACGTTGGATCCGCTGAGCCGGAAGATGCCTTCCTCGAGGATGGCGTCCTTGCTGTCCAGGTACTGGATGCATCGGTAAACGACAGACGGAAGGGGTACGTTGACGTCCGCTGGCGGATTGAACCGCACTGCCTCAGCCAACGGCGCCCCAAACACCTGACGCTGTGGTCCCTGGTACGAGTTCTGGGGTGGCGTAGCGCCAGACCCGGTTTCGCTGCCGCCGAACAGCGAATCCTGGCCATCTGAAGACGACCGCGTCTTGGGCCCGAAGCCGAAAAAGCTTCGTTTCCTTTGCTTCTTCTCCTCGTTTGTCGGGATGGCCAAGCCCGACTTGTTGCCCCAGGCTGCGGAGTCCGAGATGACCTGAGGGTCTTTGGGGCCGGAGATCATCTTGTTCGCCTGAGAGCTCATGGTGTCTCCACCTAGATTGTGAGGATTGGCGTGCTCGGGAAGCCCAGCCGAGCCTTTGGGTGCTCCCGGGGCGCCCTGAGGGGTTTCTCCCGCGTGCGTCGTGTCGTATCTAACGCCGATCAATGTGTCCGAATCTGTGGCTTGGTGATGCGACCTCGTTTGGTTGCCCTTCTTGGTTCTGCCGCCGCTCGGCTGCTCCGGGCCGGCGGGACCGTGTCGGTCTTGGGGTGACGCAGTCTTTGCCGCTTGCTGATCGCCATTGTCGTCAGGATCACGATTATCGATCCACTGCAGGAGTACATCCACCCAGAGATCTCGCTCCTTGTCACTCTCGGCGCACAGGACATGCTTGACGTGGCTGCTTGAGTCTTTCTTCTTCGGCTCCAGGATGAGGAAGGCGTGACGATACTGGTTGTCGAGCTCCTCACCATTGGGTCCGCCCGCGGGTGACGGAGCTTCGGCGCTCTGGGATTGCTTCCCGATCTGTGCGTTCTGCAGCTTGATGGTCCCTAGATGGGCGCCACCCGGTGTCTCATAGTATTTCAGTTGAGGCCCATCGATCACGAAGAACCTCGCCTTCCATCCTCCGAAGTTTTTACCCTTCTTAGTCAGGTACCCGCTGCGAATCGGACGTCCATCGGGACCAATCTTGTGGTTATGGCGCTCATGCCCGCCTTTCACAGCCGACCCGGTCTCGTCAGCGTACGGAGGAAGCGTGTTTGTGGATAGGTATCGGCAGAGTTCCACAGCAGTCGCCGTATCCAGCGGGGTATCGAGAAGCTCGTCCAAATACTGCTCCAACGCCACCCGGCGCATATCCAGCTTTGCCGGGGCGTGCCCGCTGAAGAGTGAGCGATCTGGCGTCCTGGCTGTCACGGAGGCACACTGCTTCAATCGCTGGTCCAGCTTCGCAAGAGAGGCAATATCCTTTTCGACGCGCCAAAGTTCGCTGCGGTCGGCACGTGAAGCAATGGCAAGCGTAAAGACCGGGTCCTCCTCCAGCTGCGTCAAAGACATCAGGCTAGCTCTCGACGGCTTCATACGCGAGGAAGCAACCTTGACTTCGATCGACGGCAGCGCATTGGGGGGCAGCAAGAGATCCGGGTACTCCTCTGTGACCAATCCTCTGTAGATCTTGGTACGCTCCTTCCCGCCCGATCGGGATTTGGCCGAACCAGGTTGTTCTGCCGTCTCGGCCGTTCGCCTGTGTGAGCTTGGCGGTTGCATTGGAGAAGTACTGCTTGAAGAGACCAAAGGCGGCGATACGAGCGCGGTATTCGGGGGCAGTGGGATCGGCTGGCGTGGTGGTCGCGGGGATAGCGGCACTGAAGTAGGGGGGCCTCCAGACTTGGGGGACAAAGGTGAATGAGCACCCGACTTCAGGCTGTTGCCGAAAGGCCTGGGACTCACGGGAAGTCCAGTGTTGATCGGCGGAGCCACCAGTTCGGTCCTTCTCTCGGTATGGAGAACCGCGTCCAGCGAGGAAGGGCCAGCGTCAGATGCCTGGCCTGTAGATGCGGCGTTCGGGCTCGGCGGCAAGCCTTCCTCGCCAGGTGGCCTAGACTTGCTCGCCTTGCTCTTCTTTGAGGCGCTACGCTCCTGGGCCTCTCTGAATGCAATCACCTCTCGATCCCGGTCATCCTCCTCGCGTGTCCTGCGTCGGCCACGCTTGGCTTTGTCGTCGATCTCGACCACTCCCAGAATGTCATCGTAATCAGAGTCTGTCTCCTCATCTTCTGCATGCGTCTCGTTGCGTCGGACCTGCTGTTTCAACTGCAGAGGTGCCGGTGGAGGCTTTCGCGGCGGGGCCGGAAACATAGCCAGCCCTTCATCCGTTTGAGGCATCGGCTCCACCACAGCCACCGATGGAGGAGCGGCTGTTGGTGGCTTCGGGGGAGGCACGTTTGGCGGCTCGTTGGGGAAGCTTCTGGATGGAGGAAGCGCGAAGTTGAAAGGGATTTCCCTGAGCTGTTCGTCGCTCTTGTCCTTCCAAGCTTGGTCTGCGGCTTTTTCGTCCGCCTCGTGATCAAACTTGTCCAGGGCATGTTCGTGAGGCTTCGGCATCGAGTGCTTGGGGTCCAAAAGCTCACCCACAGCTGACGGCGGCTCCGGCGGCCTATCTGCAGGCGGTGTTATCGGATACGGCGCCATCGATATATCGACCGGCGAGTTCTTCTGGCTATCCGAGTCGAGACTGGGGGAATCTGGCGAAACGCCCGGCCGGGTTGTCGGTGCATGAACATCGATGCGGGGGCCACGGTGGCCCTCGCGCTCGACCTCGTGTTGCTGGCCACCGGCTGCCCTCAGCACGGCAGGGTTAGACATGAACTCCTTGAGCTTCTTCCTGTACTTTTCCTTATCCTTGAGCGCCGCCTCCAGATCCTTGTTCAGGCCCAGGATCATGGCTCTTTGCTTGTCCACTAGCCTCCATAGTTGCGTGTTCTGTTGTGACTGCGAATGCTTCTCCTTTAACAGATGCTGGATGACAACCTCCGGGCTGCCTGCCGCCTTGATAAGGCCAGCAATGTCGGCGGACTGGAGCTGGCCAGACTGGGAGCTGCCTTTGGACGGTGGCGTCGAAGAGATGGCGGATATGGCGTTGTCGATTGATGAGGTTCGGGGTATGCCCTTGGACATCTCGCCCGGGGCGGCCGCCGGTGCAGCGGCCATGGCTGATTTGGGCTCGTTTGGGTTGGAAGGGGCCTTGGACGGCGCCGGCTTGGAGGTTACGGGATTGGAGACGCTTCGGGTGTCATTCGGGCCGTTCGTAAAGTCGAGCCTGCAGAACAGAAGGGAGGTTAGGAGAGCTGTTCGCTCGCGGGATCTCTCGGCTTTCCAGGGCGGCGGCAAACGTCGAGGTCTGGAGGGAGGACAGTTGAGGCTGAAGACGAACCTTGGAATTTCCTCCACTGGGCTCGAAGCGTTTGACGAATCACTGTAGAAGGCCGTCTGGCCAGCCGGATCCCTACTGGGCGTCGTCTCGGCAGCCGGCAGCTGACCAATTGCAGGCGGTCGCCGGGGAAGCGCGGGCTGCCGGGGACTCGTGCTCGACGGAGACGTCGCCACGTTGCTTGCCGTGGACAACGGGCTCGGGATCGCTGGTCGCAGAGATCTGAAAGACGGCAAGGCGTGTCAGTAAACGTGACGAAGCGACAGGGAATGAGACGTCCCGCGCCAGCAGGATCCATAGACGACGTGCAGAGGTATAGAAAAAGAAAAGACGCGAGAGCCTCGGAAGCACGAGAGAACGAGGCCGGCTCGAGACACACGAAGCTGGCGAAGGTTGTGCTGGGCTAAACTAGGAATAAGGAGGGGCCATGCGTTGATGCCTGTGAAGGGGGGAGGAGGAAGAGCGCCGCGCCATCGATGGCTGGGCACGAGGGACTGAGTGATGCTGCCGAAAGCATGACGAGAGAGACATGGCACCGGGCTGCTGGCAGAGCCCAATGCCCATGCAATGAAGCATTTACAACCCATCTAGACTCACCTTGGCGAAGCTGGGTGTGGCAGGCAGCCTACAGACGACAGCGACGGGACTTGGGTCAAGCGCCCAACAAGCGGACTGTCGTCGACAACCTGCTGCAGACGGCTCGGGGATGCGGAGGAGGAGGAGGAGTATGAGGAGGAGACGCCAGCAGCACCAGATGAGGCAGAGACATGGCGTGCGTCCCCACGGGCGGCGGCGTTGGCGGCGGCGTCGGATGCGGTAACCCGGGCGTCGGCGCGAGCGGCAGCGGCGGGTGCGTCTGAAGTCGACGAGGGCGCGTACGAGTAGTGGCCCTGGCCGTCGTCGTAGCTCTCGCCCTGGCTCTGGAGCTGGAGCTGGAGCTGGCGGCGCCGGGGCTCGAGCTGCGACATGGTCCCGTTATGCAGAGCGAGGGCCTCCGCAATCTCGGTGGAGAGGGTGTCTGTGCTTGTGCGCAGGCAGGGCAGGGCAGGCCGGGCCACCGGCTGGCTGAGGGTTCCGAGACGCCAGCCTCGACCCTGATCCTGATGCTAATCCTGACCCTGATCTGCGTCGCAAGAGCGCGCCAGTCGTCGTGCTCCGGGTACGGGACTCGCGGGGGGGAGGGAGTAGACGGGGATGGGACGGGGGACGGAGGCGGGAGGTGTCGCGAACAAAGTGGTGGGCGAAAAGCGCAGTCAATCCCGCCCAAGAACGACGGCGGATGTGTAAGACGGCCTTGTCGGTCGGGTGTGTCGCGTCTCTACCGGGCTAGATGCCCTTTTCGCCTTGTCTTTGCCGCCCTTGGCAGGTGGTGGTTGTGGTGGTGTCAGTGGCAGTGGCAGTGGCCGTGGCAGTCGGTTTTCTGCGTCAAGCCCGTGGGCCTGCAATATAGCTAATGCGGGCTGCGGTGAGAAGTGCCTGCCGGCTTGTCGCTGTGACCTGGCGGCTCTCGGTCAGACGGCCACGTGAAGACGGGGGGCTGCTGCTGCTCCGCTGCCGCCGGCGAAGGGGGTTCTCGTGAGTCGAGGAGCCTTGACGGGAGGGGTTGCTCAGCTCGTTTGAAATACAGCGTGAGCTGCGAGGCCAGATACTGCTAAGCTAATGGGGCACTGGGGGAGTCATGCGCTTTCTGAGATCTTGAAATGGACTGATTGAGCGCCACGGGTGCGTGTAGGGAGGCTGCCGGAGAGCGCCTGCCTCCTGTACGGAGCGCTCGTAGCCCTGCAGATGATGGGAGCACGGGGCGCCGGTAGCGCTGCCCTCAGCAGCAGCGGCTTGGGCAGCCCCGCTATAGCGAGTGGGTTCCGGCGCGCCAGAGGGGGCAGGATGACCTCGGCGCCTCAGCGCCTCGCTGAACATCCCCGCGCATTTCTCGCCAGCAGCGTCATGGCTGCTCCTACGACGAAGCACTCGTACGGAGTCCCTGCTTTCCCTTTGGAACCATCCAAGCCATCCATCCCGATCGGCTTCTGCCAGGGGGGCCTGGCTGGACCAAGTGGGCGATGGAACGGGCTGCTCCACTCGATCGGTTCGAGGCCAAAAACGAGCACCGATACGTGCAGAATACAAGTACGACTACCTACCTACGAGTACAGAGCATGCATCTCTGGTCCCCTCGACGGGTTCGGCTACTTGTGCCAGGTGCGTATCCAGGTCCGCGCGGAGATGAGTTCGTCTCCGAGGGTAAGAGTGGGCCAATTCCACGAGCAGAGCCAGCATGCTACGGAGTACAAGCCGACAAAAGCAAGCTCCTCAGGGGAGGCACCTAAGCGCCGACGACAGCGCAGCGCTGTGGAAAACAGACGCCTTCCAGATCGGCTCCCAAGCTCGTACGAGGAGATCGCCAGAGGCGCGACCACACCGGCCATAGCCCAAGCTGGGCTTAGTCGGCTGCGAGTACTGACGGGCTTGGGGGCGCCAGCCTCGAGAAGACCCCATTGCGCCCCCCTCAAAAGACCTTGCGGCTGCTGCAAGTGGCCTTGAAGTTAAATTAGCAGCCGCTAGTAAGGGCGGAGGGGAGGAGAGCCGACCCTGAAGCCCTCCAGCCAGGAACTTGGATGGACTCATGGATCATGGATAGCCGGCCCTGCTTGCCAATCATCCAGAGCGAGCAGCAGCGAATTTTCCGCTTCCAGCTCGTCGAAACCACGGACCTTTGCCCTCGATGATGCCACGAAGCCCCATGGGCACCGAGCGTCGATCGGCATTCGTCCATGTTCGCAGGCCTGCTTGGCAACTTGGCTCGACTGTGATGCTGGCCATCGAGCCCTCAACATGCATTTTTTGCTGCATCCACCGCAGCCGCGAGCTTCTGCAGGTACATTTTCGACGTTCGTGGAACCAGGTATTCCATCCAACCATCCTAGTCTCGGACTCATTATGGCATCGGCGGCTCCTGGCTAGCCCGCCGCAAACGGCAGTTCTCTTTGGTCAGATGACATCTCAACACCCATTAATAGCCCGGCCAGCTGCATGCCGCAGACAACAATGGACAAATACGGAGTACGGGCTCGATCGAATACAGCCAAATGCAAGCCATGCTGCAGTGTGACGTGCCGGCAGTGCAACGAACGTAATACTGCGCCGGCAACCGCTCAGCAGTCAGCTCTCAACTCGCTGTGGGTCTGACAGTTGATGGATGGTCTGAAATGAGGCCCAGATCTTGCGCGGCTGCAGGTGCTCTATCTTGTACGCTTGCTGGCGGCTACGGCTTCGTACCGCGTCCCCTTACTCCGTAATATCTACTGCCTGTACTTCGTACCTCTGCAGTCTTGAGATTGGCTGGCGGGCAGATTCCGCGCGCAGGTCAAAGCAATTTAACAAGCTCTCTCTGGCTTCGACACTTTACGCGACATTACCCACGCGGCGCCGATCGCAGTATGAACGTAGGGACCGGCGGAACGAGTCAATCAGCTTGAATGTTGCCGCGGCGCTCGCGATCCAATAGTCGCCCTCGACCGGCGCTCGCTCTGCGTGTGGCGTTTGAGCGACGCCCTTCTCGGACGCGGTGTGCACATCGGGCTGGGTCTGGGCAATCTCGAAAAGGGGAGCACAAAGCCGGCCTGCCCGATGCGAGATCCCAAGACCGCACTGGACCTGCTGCGACTCTGCTTTGTTTCGGAGAATTCTCCCGAATTTTTGTCGCCTTGGCATCACCAACAGTTGCAGCCCAAGCTCGGGACGGTTGAACAGGGTTCTGGGGGGCATCCAGAACTCCCATGTGGCAGAAGCCGTTGGATTGGCGCCCGGCTGGTGATGGAACCGGTGGCTTTCAAGTTAATATCCTGAGCCTCCGCCGGCTTTCGCCAATCACCAGCGCGGAACCGGCCCCCGGTAATAGCCTTGCCAGCCAACGGCGCGGTAGCTCCGGCGCTCCTCCACATGACTCTAGCGGTGTGCAGGAACCGAGCTTTGGACCCCTGACGCTGGCCTTCAAATCTCACTCGCGTCGCCCCGAGTCTCGATGGCGCCCCTGAGCGCACCAAAAGTAGATCGAAGACTCGAGGATGGAGGCTTGGCTTCGTCGCAGGAATGATGCGGGATTCATGGAGAAACTGGAATAGATCCGTGACTCGCCAGCTGAAGCAGCAATCCGCCGAGTGTGGAAGTCGGCCGAAGCAGAATCCTCACCTCAAGCGGGCATCTGTCCATGCACGGTGCCTTTAGTGTTCGGTCCGCCGCCTACGGCATTTGACGGTTCGGCAAAGGACGAAACGGCGGCCATCTTCAGATGAGTGCGCGCGCCCACGTTCGCATGGACAGGCCGACGTCAAGAATGCTCGGCGTCCCTTCGTCAGCACCATCGGTCGGCCCCCTCCCAGTGTCACAATCGTGAAACGTCGCAACTTTTCCGTCATCCTCCCCCACGCGGTACCTTGTCTATATATAAACCCGAGAGTCTAGACCATCGTGCTGCCTTGTCGCGGCTGCTCCTGTTTCACCTGAGCAGCTGGGATGAGGCCGCGCGAGGTTCGGCGTCCGATGTCGTGGGAGCCGGGTACGGGGTACACGCGCCACAGCCAAGAGACTGGAGGGAACGAACGCGGGAAGGGAGCGTGGGCCCTGCAACGCCGGCCTCAAACGGGGGGCTTGCTGAAGGTTGGGCCCGGTCCGGGGCGTCAGGCTCCGGGCGACGGACCCGCCGGCCGCCGGGCTGCCGAGGTGCGGATGCGGCCAAGCCCGGTGACGTGAGAGCGCCGCCAAGACAACCTCCACTGCCTGAGGGCCGCGCTGGGCGCCGCTGCTGCCCAAAGAAGAGACGAAGAGACGCATCCAGTCTCCATGTACAAAGTACGATGCACGCGTCCTTGGGCGAGCCGCGTCGAAGGGGCAGAGCGGCATCAGGCACTCGACGTCCTTCTCCGCCGCAAGGGCCCCATGCTGCGATCGCAGCCCAAAGCCGTCGGCTCCTCCTCCTCCCTCTCGTCCGGGACATGACCACGGACAGAGGTTGACCGGCAGTCAGCCAGCCAAACAAAGAGAATGGGAATATCCCAAAGGGCACGCTTTCAGCCCAGCTGCACGATCCCAAGGGTGCGTGCGCGGTGGGTGGCTGCGGCCCAGCGAAACTCCACCCGCAGCACCCCTGGCCCCAAAATCCTGCTTTTTGGGCATGAGGGCACTGCCGAACGTGCACGTCATCAGGCAGTGCCGCCGAAGCTGTGCAGTGCATTGCCTGCCCACATGATGCCATCCCGTCCCTCGTAAACGGCCCCGCCCTTGCGCCTCGTGGCGGGCCTGCTTTACGAGTATTACATCCTTCGCTGGGCCAGCTATTTGATGGGCCGTCGGGGACGTGTTGACTTCATTCACGTAGAGCTACTTGCTACTTCGACAGCGACGAGGCCGTCTTGAGGCGCGACGCATCCGCTGCGTTCGAATCCCTCCAACTACCCTCATCGCCAGCTTCGCCGTCTTCACCACAGCCGCCGCCATGAGTACGTACCTTGTCTTCCAGCCTCGCTCTTCGGTTTCAACGGGCTGACACCCTCGTCCCGCAATGACAGGCACAAGAGAATACAGAGGGCCTTCCAAGAAGCGCCTCTACCTCCACCACCCGGAGCCCGACACGTACATCCGCCGCCAGCGCATCACACGCTTCATCCCGCCGTCGCCTCCGCCCTGCGAACAGCCGCCTCCTCCACCGCCCGTCATCGAGGAGCCCGAGCCCGCGCCGCCTCTGCCGTGCCCCGAGCCGCCGTGCCTGCCGGAGCCGGAGCCGGAGCCGGAGCCGCAGATCGAGGTCATCGCCGTCGACGTCGAGCCGGCGGAGCGCCGCCGCCGCCACCGCCACCACAGGTCCCGAAGCCGCAGCCAGCGCACCGACCGCGAGAAGGAGGTCTACATCGAGCGTGACCGCTTCATCCCCGTGCCGGTGCCCGTCCCCGTCGAGCCCCGGTACGAGACGTACCGCTACGTCGAGGGCCCGCGGAGGCATACGCCGCCAACCCCGCCGCCGCCGAGGAGGCTCATCACCGAGGATGACCGGGAGCACGTTCACATCAACATCGATGAGCGCCGCCGTACGCGTGAGTACTATGATCGCTGAAGACGCGAAGTGAGGAAGCCCAGGGCATCTCGGGTCTGTTGTGATGCGTATAATGAATTATGGTATATGGCATGGGAGCGACATCTGTTTTATTTATTAGGCGGAAGCTACGGCGACCCGTGGCTTCATCACACTACCGGACGTGGCCAAGCAAGTCACAGTCCCTGAATTTCATCGGTTAACTGCAACCCTTGACATGAGCTTCATGTCTGCAGCTAGTATCTGTAGACTGAACGCATACGAGGCCGGATCCTCGGTGCCACGGGCGGAAGCTCCTCGCTCGAGTATCTTCTGAGGGGCACCTCCTGGACAGTCGCGTACGTCTCCTCGTAGTCCGCGTACGTCTTCGGCGCCGGCGCCGGCGTCGGTCCGGCGGAGGAGGCAACGTAGTACGCCGTCTTCTCGGGCATCGGCGGCGCCGGCCCGCCACCCGTGGCCCGGCCCGAACTCCGGCCCATCATCCACTGTATTACGTTGCCCAGCTCATTCATCCACCAGAGCCCTATGACGATGATGATGAGCGTCACGGGCAGCGCCACTGCCCAGTACAGCCACTGCCCAAACTCCATGTCGCGGACGTCGGCCGTATTCATGCCAAAGATGCTCGAGATGGCGCTCAGCGGCAGGAAGACGATGGTCACGATGGTGAAGGCGTAGATGGCGTTCTCCTGCCGGTCCTTGGTCCAGTCCACCTTGTACGCTATGGCCCGCTCCAGGTCCTCGGCGTACTCGGTGTAGCGGCGGAACTCAAACTCCCGCTGCTCGATGAAGCGCGCGCATTCTGTGACGAGGAGGCCCCGGAGGCCCGACTTGTCGGTGGGCGAGAGCTTGGAGGCTGCCTCGAGGTTGTCAACCACCTGATCCGGCTTCACGTAGTCGGTTGCGAGCTGCTTGGTTTCGTACGCGGCGTAATAGTTGACAGGCTCTCGATGGGGGTACTCCCATGCCGGAGCCGCATCTCTCCTGTTCCGTCGCCTCCAGGCACCTTCATCGCCAGCGCCGGCTAGAATATCCCGCGTCTCCCGCGTCTCCCGCATGTCCCGCATGTCCGACGTAGAGATGTTGCTCCTGATGCTGGCCATGATTTGACGTTGTCTCGCCAGCGTTCTCTTGATTGCCGTCATTTCCTGCTTTACTAGGTCGACTTTGCGTTGATACGAGCGGTTCGAGGGCTTCGTCGTAATGTCCGTGTCCTATGCGATGTCAATATCCGACGTAGTCCAGCGCTTGAGTCATACGTACCAGGGAGCTGAGGAATTGAGAGTACGTATCAGTAATATCGTCCGCTTTTCCCACCTGATCCTGCAGCAGTCCCACCGCTATCAAGGACATGACTTCCATAGGTAATACCGCCGTGTTATCGAGAAGGCTCCGGCTCGATAGCCCTTGGACGATCTTCTGCATCCCGTCTTCGATGAGAGCCTTTGCCTTTGACAGGTGCACAACCCAATCGCCTATGACTCGGGAAGTTGCAATCATGCCCGACACGACGTGTAGCCATGCGGTGACGAATTCGCGAGGTAAATCAACCTTGGCGCGCTCTGCGACATCCGCGTACGCCATGGTACTTTGAAACACCTGGACTTTCTGCGACATGTCCCTGAGAAGGGATTTGAGTTCTGACAAGTCTGAAATTGGGCTGACTGGCGTCGCCTGGTCGCTGTCGAAATAGGGCATCTGCATTGGGAGTGTCGTTAGAGCATTCGTGAACCGGATCCTCCGTGGCAGTAGAGACATACCTTGACCGCTGAGTTGACGGAGTCCCAGAACTTGCCGATTGTAGGGCCGTCAAAATCTTTGGGGAAGAAGAGCTGGAACAGCATGTCTGAAGCATTGAATATATCAATGCGGTCCTCGTACAAGCGGCGAACCGTGTCGCTAGCTTTCGCCTCAACCTGGGACGCTTCGTTGGCAAGATAGGAGTAAACATCCCCTCGGGCAGCATGCCCGCAGCTCTTGTACGCTCTTTGGCTAGAATAAGAGTTTTGCTCTGTGAGAAACTTCTCGGCCGCCTCCAGCTGTCCTCTCAGGGTCTCAAGCACCGCCGCTGAAGACGCATCAGCCGACGCGGGCGAGTCCGCAGGACGCAGTGTAAGTACGTGCAGGAAGTCCGGAAACTGGTCAGCCTCGCTCGTACAATCATCGGCCTTTTCTTCTGCTGTAACTTCGGGCTTCAAGACAGACTTGAGAGGCTCCGGGCGCGATCTGGCTCCTGGTCAGATAACAATCTCCTCTCGGGTTTGACTTCAGCCGTACATAGTTTTCAGGGCCAGAACGACGCTTCCCTGGGGACGTGCGGCCAGCTTTAAGATCTTTGGCCACTTCTTGGCGGTCACAACCTGGTCGTTGGACTTGAATTCGAGGGTTCTGGGCCAGAATGAGTGGAATTGGCTCAAGAAAGCCTTGCCCAAAGTCAAGTCAATAAGTCTTGCTAGATATCTGGAACGATTGAAGGGAGAGACTCACAAACCAAGTAGAGCAACTGTCCGCATCTAGAACCCACGTCACCGCATTGCCATACGTGACAAGAATTCGCCCAGAACCAGACGCGCCCGTCGGCTGTTTCGAAGGCTGCGAGGTCAGCTTCAACGAATCGCCATACAAGTCAGACTGCGACATGGAGCCGCAAGTAACGAGGAGGCCTGCGAGCAGCTCTCGTCAGCAACAACTACAACCTGCTTTGTAGGTTGAGCTCACTGTTGTCAAGCACCAGGCACCAGAGTTGCGCAATGTGAAAGCAATCTCCTCGACGCACGCTACCCAGCTGGCAAACCGCCTGCTCCATGTCTCTCTGCTGAGGGGTGCGGGAATACTGCGCCTGCAGCAGCGTCTGCGGCGGGAAGAACGACTGGCTGGAGGCCAAGAGCAAGCCCGAGTATTGCTGCAGCGAAAAGTACGGGAGGCAGACCCAGCGTGCGGATCCGGGGGAAGGTTTCTTCTCAGCTGCCTTCAGACGGACCTCGAGGCACCGAGGGTCCATGTACCCGACCTTGGAGCCCTTTGGATTCTGCATGGATTTCACCGCGTGTTTTTTTATATCAGCCCTGAGCTGTGCAACAGCAGCCCTCTCCGCCTCGGAGAAGCGTATTTGACGCGATACCTCGGTCTAAGGACAGTCAGCATCAAGGACTTGTGGCGTCTTTGGTCGGCTTTCACCTTACCCAGAACTCGTCAAAGTTCATCACGTCCTGACGAATGTGTCTACAGCAAATCAGCTTGGCTCTCCAGCAGGATCGAGAAAACCCTACAGCCAGTTGAACAGGGGCCGCTTCTGTCCCTTGGGGTCATGAAGCGTCGTCAGTGCTGCCGTGTGTATGCCCCCCAACTCGGCGTTTCCCGTGTACAAGGACGAGTAAATACTCGTAGCGTCCGAGTTTTTGCTACCCGCCACGTCGTTCGTTGGTGTCGGCTCCGTCTCCGGAGCCGGCGACTCCAGCTCAGACAGCTCCGCCTCCTTTGGCGGCTCGGCAGATGGAAACGAAAAGTCGAAACTATCGAACAGGTCCGTGTCCTCGACCGCCAGTGTCGGTGGTCGGAATGGCTGGCTGGCTCGCTGCTCCCTCCCTGGGACGATGTAGACGTCTGCGCCCTCGGGCTTGTACATGTAAGGCTGCACGGGTGATGCGTCAAAGACGTAGCCGCTTCCTCGCCTCCTTGGACTCCGGCTCCGGCTCCGACTGCTGCTTCGAGATGCGGCGGAGCCTGCGTACGGCCACGTAGGCTCCTCAACATCGGCTGTTCGCCTCCAGGCGTCGTTGGTCCGTACTGTTTCTGTTGTGGCTTCCTCTACCATGGGCGGCGGCGACTGGGAGAACGGCACACGTGGAGGCGACGGCGAGGACGACCTCGACCGCCGGGGGACCTTGGAGTCGTCGGCGTTCCATTGCCAGTAGCTCTGCGGTTCTGCGACTCGGGCATCGTGCGGAGCAATCACACGCCTGGAGCTCGTAGGCACCGGGCGAACCTCGCGGTACACTGCTGGTCGAGCTCCTGCCTGCTGGTTCCAAGGACGGCCGCGCATCTGGACTTGGACGGGTCGCCGCGAGCGATAGTCATCGCCGGAGCCTCGGCGCCGCGGCCCGACGCCCGCCGAGTCGATGCTGTCATAGCGACTGGGCCTCAAAATCACGGGTGGCTACGCCTCGTCAGACCACTTGTTCACGGGCGAGCTGATGCGCATACGAACCTGGTTGTCGTAGTAGTCGCCGCTGAAGCGCACGCGAGGCCGGCGGGAGCTGGTGCCCTCGGCAGCGCTGTAGTCGTAAGCCATGAAGGGCACAGCAGGTCAATGCCCAGGGCCAAAACAAAGGACCCAGTCGAATCGACGAAGGCGATTCCAGCCCTCCGGCGGCGCGTCTGTTGTCGATCCCGTCCAAGCTCAACCGCGACCTCGCTAGGGCTGAGGTTGCAGGGGTGGCCGGCGCGGCTGAACAATTCCTGGCAGATCGACCGCCATCGTCAACAATCCCCCAACTTCACGAGGCGTTAAGCTTCAGCGCTTCGGTCCGTCGCGAGAGCTACAATGCAAGCTAGAAACGGCCTTTATGGCATTCCGGCTGCGCGGCTGGCCATCGAGTGACAATACCGCTGGGTTTAAAGCGCCTATTTACAGTTGCTATAGATTCTGTTATACTGGATTCGCTTGGCTGAAGTGAACATATGCCGTCAAAAAGGCCATTGAGTAGCATCCAAGGACCGGACCTTTCACTGCACCGAGTTTCCGCCGCAAAGCTCTTGGTCATCCAAGTCCTCAGCAATGGGCGACGTGCCAGCCCAGCCCATGTTGCCAACAGCGGCGGCCTCTGCTCCGCGACTCTATTGCTCCTCGATCATGCAACTCAGAACTGCCTAGTCCCCTAGAACTTCGCCGGCTCCTTGACTTTCCTCCGCGAACCACCAGCAGCGGAACCGCGCGGTGCTGCGGTGGTGCTCTCGAGCAGAGCCTCAATGGTTGACTCGTCATACAAGGCGCACTTGGGAACCTCAGTGGCTGTCCTGCGTCGTCTGAGCTCGACTAGATCCGCCGTGATGGCACCTGAGAAGCGTTGCCACGTGTGCGTGTAAAGCAAATCGACCACAGTCGGCTGTCGAATGATCAGCGGAAGCACCACGTCGAGAAATCCCACCAGCGCCAGCCTCAGGGGCGCGACGACATGCTGCTCTGGATACCCATACGCGGCATCTAAGGCATTCCGCAGGTGAAAGCCGAATGCCGCCCCTTGCTTCTGGTCAAAGCATCGCGTCGTGAAGTGCGCATCGAGAAACTCGCACCACTTCTTGGCGGTGCGCTCAAGCATGTGAACGACGAAGATTGCCATGGACTTGGCTCGTAGATCCACGGCAGTGAGGTAAAAGAGGCTGCAGCAAGCAACATTGGTTATGTCATGAGGCTTTTCGCTGTTCAACTCACAAGGCTCAAGCCCTAGATTTTTGAGGTGAGGAACTGAGCGTATGCCTGTACATATCGAGGGATCACTCACGACCGGTGTAGAGGAATTTGAGGCTATGCGAAACTATTTTTGCATCGCCCGGAAGGAAGATTTCCACTGGATAGTTGCTCTGTTCCTTGTTAGCTGAAGCGTTATCAATTGCGTCCCAACGCCGGGCAATCAGACTCACAGGGCTCGACGCTGGTAGAACATCGCGGAACCAGCCTGAGCGGGGGACGAGGACAGTTCGATGCACCTGAAGCATGTGGTTCCCAACGTGTACGAAAATGTCCGCTCCAAAGGGGCGATTCCAAAGACTTCTCATCGAGAGTTAGTGGCTGCTCGGGACCATTGGGCGCAGTGCTTGCCTTTCTCCGGGGTGTGACGCCTCGGTCTGTGGCAGGGCTTTCGACGATATTGGCAATGCCGAGTGCGAAGGTGATCTTTCAAAGGCTTCCGGAGCCTTTCCTTTCCAACACTCTGAAGAAGACGCCCTCTGTTCGACATGGCTCGCATAGTTTGGCCGTGGAGTTGCGTCGTGGTCAGAGGTTCCAGAAGAGCTGTCTTTGCCAGGTGACTGCTGCGGGGAGAATAGCCGCCCGGGTGGCTGTTGATAAGAGCAAGGCGTCTCTGGAAATCGAGTCCTGGAAGGTGGTGTCTCGGGATATCGTGGCCTGGGAGACGGCGTCTTGGGCGCTGGCGGTCCTGATAAATGCTGCTCGGGTGACCGCTTCTGGGGAGACGCCATGCCGGGAGGCAGCGGTTTGGAAGGAAGGGGCTTGATCTTTCTCCACGGATTTGTCTTGGGTGGAGAGGCTTCCTTGAGATTCGTCGCAAACTCCTTCCTCGGCCGATATAGCCCGGCTTGCTCGCCCGCCCTCGATGGTCTATCTAAGGCTTTGCGGCTCTTTCCATCGAGCGAGAGTTGGCGCATGTCGTGCTGTGCGCAGCAGAGAGCATAATGCGAGGGGGGGAAGCACGCGCTGTCAGAGCAATGTTTTGGCTGAACGACTGGAGCTCGCAACGGAGAGCGGGATACCTGAGGCGTTGCAGGTTGACTTGCAGGACTCGGTCGCGTGGATTCACTTTTCACTTGAAGTCAACTGCAGGCACTGGCTGGGCGACGCCGCATCTGTTCAGTCACTCACCTACCTTGAAGCGCGTTACACCACAGCGTAGATGAGAGTCGGAAAGTCATTTCCTTTAGCACAATGAAACGATGAGGGATGTAGAAGATGTATGAATCTGAACTGCATTCAAAATGAGTCCGCCTAGACCAGCCCAAAGCGCATGGCCATGTTATGCGCGTGTGCATCGCAACACTCCTCTCAGTGTAGGTTAGGGATAGGCGTGGCTTTTGACAGCCCTTTAAGATTGGGTTTTACATCAATACTATATAGCTGCCTTTACTGCTTTTACTGCTTTTACTGCATTTACTGTAGGGGAAAGGCAAAGGAGACGCCCTCTAGGGCCGTTAACCTGAGCCTTGGAGATTTCGAACGAGCACTCCCTGGCTACTTAGCACATCATCAGGAAATTAATACGCCCGCCGTGCGCGACAGCTCGCTTAAAGCTTATGCTCTGAAAAGGTCCTGAAACCAAGAACATGTCGAGCCGGATGTCGTCCATGCTTCACTTGCGATCCGCACGTAGCCGCCGGAGGATCCACGGGGTCGCACGCTTGGGGCAGGGCCATGGACGGACATGCTGTGCTTGTCAAGCGCACGCACTCTGAGTACCTTGAATATGCAAACGGGCTCGATTGGAGGTCGCGGGTTCTCGCTGCGGGCCTTTGAGAATAATGTGTCCATGGGAGCGTGGTTGGAAGCTTTAAGGTCAGTTGAAGCAGCAGCCCCAATCAAGTCCCGGGCGGCAGCCCCGCTAAGGCAGTTTGTTCCAGGCAGCGCCCCCTCGTCAGCAGCACGGCGCCTAGCACCGAAGCAGCGCGTCCCTCCCGTCGTTGCCACGCAGCACCGACGAACGCCAACCGCCCTCCGAGTCTCCAACTCCAGTCATCGCTCCTCCAGCTTCCCTCCCTCCCCCCGTCCGCGCCTGGGCGAAACCTCCGAGACCATGTCAACAAGCCCGGTCGTCATAAGCTCCAAGGAGCAGTTCACCGGCATCCTCAAGTCGTCCAAGATTGTCGTTGCCGACTGTGAGACAGCCCCTCTGCCTCCACCCCGCCATCCGCGAGCCGCCTCTCGCCCAGCATGCGCGCCGTCACCGGGGCATGGAACACGGGCACGGCGCCTCGTCCGGCCATCCACCTCGGGCGTGCCTCTCGCGGGACTGCCAGGCTGACACCACCTCTGTCTAGTTTTCGCCGACTGGTGCCAGCCCTGCAAGGCCATCGCGCCGCTGTACGAATCGCTCGCCGAGTCGCTCTCCCGCCCCGACGTGACCTTTGTCAAGATCAACAACGACAACCACCAAGATCTCGCCAGAGAATACAGCGTCTCCTCCCTACCCACATTCCTGCTGTTCCGCGATGGAAAGGTCACGCAGAGGGTGCAGGGCGCCAACGCCAGCGAACTGAAGGACATGGTCCAGAAGCTCGCCTCCGAGGTCGAGTCGCTCGGCGACAGCTCGGGAAGCGGCGGGCTGTGGAAGGGCGCTGAAATCCCCAGGGGCTACAGCGACATCACGGATCAAGTAGAGGTGCGCAACTGCGAGCTCTTGAACGCCGACGAAGACGCCGGTCCCGTCAACGTCCTGTTCGACGGCTCCAAGCCCAGCGCTCTCAACAAGGGCAAGGGCAACGGCTCGAACAAGGATTGGGTGCAGAGCGGAGCTGACGACCAGCTTCTCCTGTTCATCCCCTTTCAATCCTCCATCAAGCTTCACACTCTACAGGTTCGCGCGTTCTTTGCTAATCGTCGACGACTCCTCGCTGACTGCCCTCCACAGCTTACCTCTCTTCCTGAGGACGGCCAAGACGAAGTGTCGAGACCGGAAACCATCCACTTGTACATCAACCGGCCTCATAACCTGGACTTCAGCGAGGCGGACGACACGGAGCCGACACAGGCCATCACCCTGACGTCCAAGGACTGGAACGCCGACGGCACCGCCAACATCAGCTTGCGCTTTGTCAAGTTCCAGAAGACGACGACGTTGATTGTCTACGTCCAAAAGGGCAGTGATGGCGCGGAGACGGTTCGCTTGGACAGGCTCAAACTCATTGGCGAGGCCGGTGCGAAGAGGGAGATGGGCAAGCTGCAAAAGGTTGGCGAGGACGAGTGATGACTTGGAAGCAGGGCGGAGCCAATCTTCCCGGGATGGAGCGACGCTGTCGGGACAGTGCACTTTTGGCGTATCTGGTCGTTGGACGGCCGTTATTGGCAACCTCCGTATAGAGCTTACGAACATCATCTCAGTCGAGAAACCAGCCACGGAGTTCGGGTTACATGAGGTAGAAGGGGGGAGGTGTGGCGGGGGGAATGCGGTCACGCATCCTGATAATGATGAAAGTCTACGTTTCTCCAGTAACCGAGACTTGGGCTGCAACGGCGCATAGCAGGCCAAGCTCATACTGGCTATTTCTCATCTCATCAGAGCATATGCAAGATATTGGGTTTGTCCGGCCACTCCTGCGCGACAATCGTGGTATGAGCACGAGAGTCAAACGTGCGGAGCGGCAGGCGTGCAATTAAAATTGATCTGGGGCATAACTGACGCTGCGATGATGATCCATTGAAGAGAGGATTCGAGCAACACGGGTAATGTTTTCATGTTATGCCAGCCGCACGAAGAGAGAAAAAAAAAAGAGAAGCGAAGCTTCACGATGGGCGGCCAGGATTTTATTCCCCTTGCGGGTCCGCAAAACTTGTGCTTAGTCATGCCAACTCTCCGCTCGTCTCGTTCCAGGCTACCCTGGACCATGTCAAGCTGGCGAACGACCTCAGCACTGGGGCCTGTAGCGGGTATTACGCTATTCGAAATGTCTATGGTCTGCAATACATGTGGTGGTGCCTTGAAAGTGCATGAGAACATTGTGCGGTAGTCCTTATACGGTCCCGCATGTATAGGATTGCACTGATGCTGATGCGATGTTTGAGCTGCGAGCCTCGCAGTTGTAACGGGCACTTGCAGAACGACGGTAGCTCCACCCCAAGTCGCTCCATGATTGGTCACATCCCTGCACGCAACTTCGCTAGCCAATCGGAATGGACTGTCGTCGTCGAGCTCGAGCTCAGTGAGCCTGTGACGATGGTCGCCGGCACGCGGTCACTTGCAACTCGCGCCTCTCCCTCTCCCTGATTAGACCGTGCCTGCTGTAGCTACCAACGATGGCAGCCACAGCCACACCACCCGAGAACGGCATCCAGCCTCCGGCCGCATAAGGTAGGCTCACGTTTCCCGGCAGACCTGTGCGCTGCGGGCTGCGTCGACATGGCCCGGCTGCCAACCCTCGCCCCGCGGCTGCCCGGCAGCGTGCCGTCAGCCATTGAGAAGCCCAGCTCCAAGGAGCACACGGGCCAGGAGTGGGAGGCCAACAGGGCACTCATCGAGAAGCTGTACATTGGCGAGAACCGCAAGCTTGTCGAGACCATGGCCATCATGGAGTCCGCCCATGGCTTTGCTGCCACGTGAGTACCGCGTGGAGGACATGTCCGTTACGTCTTGGTTGACCGCGTGCAAGGGAGCAGATGTACAAGAAGCGGCTGAAGAAGTGGAACCTTCGGAAACGCACATATCGGAACGCTACGACTCCTGCGCCTCCCGCGAATGCTCGGCAAGTCGTGGCCGCCGGCGTTGATGAGGTGCCGAAGCGACCACCGTCGGCCTCTGCAGACGACTGCGTGGCTCTGAGTCGGATACACAGGGTAGAGCCGTATGCCGAGCTCGAGCTGGTCCTCGACAGCGTATTCTCCTGGAGCTTAGGCAAGCTCGAAACCCATTGCGTGAACCTGGACACCATGTCGAGATACCTGGCCAACCCAAACCAGCCGCCAATTCAAGACAGTCGCACCATGTACCGCACCTTTGAGCTCGTTTTCGACCTCTGGTATTACGGGGAGGGGCAGCTTGCGGGCATGGCTGCCCGGCGGGCGTTCTATGCTCTGGAGTTTGTCCTGGCAGAGGAGCACCCTGACCTCGTCTGGCACATCCTAGACACAATCTACGACATGGCCGACCGAGGGCACATACAGCTGCTTCGCATGTTTCTCACACACGCCAGTTCACTCGCGCGGCGACAGCTGCCGGCAAACCACCCGCTCCTCAGGATTCTGCAACAGCTGGCCAAGTGCGACTACGAAACGGAGCCAGGAAGACAGCGGGCATGCCACCTGCTGCGGCAGGCATGGCTGCGGAACGTGGACATCCTTGGCGGGCGCATCGGATCTCAGGCCCGGCAGCACCTGTGGCTCTACGAACAGTTGATCTGGGATGGCCGCACGCGGTTGCGCAAGGGAAGCGACCTCGCGCAGAGACGAGGAGACATGCTGAGAGCTCTCGACGAGCTGTTGCGGAGCAGCGATGTAGCGGATGCCGAAGCCGACCCGGACAGACTTCGCATCGAAGCTTTGATGTTGGAGTACACCCAGATGGACCTTGGCGACGCGCAGCAGGCCGAGAAACTGGCCATCAACTTGCTCAACCACACGGCATCGAACACGGGCACGCGGTCGGTTGACAGGTTTCACGCCTACGCCCGCAAGATGCTGGCAAGGCTGCAACAGGAGAAGCAGGACTGGGCCAAGGCCGAGGAGAACCTGAGATGGGCAGTCACCAAGCGGGAGGCGGCCCACGGCGCAAACTCCAACCTGCGGGTGATACGAGACATGTGGGTGCTCGCGGCGCACTTTCAGAAAGCTGGAAGGCTTGACGCCGCGAAGCAGATAACCGAGGACGCCATTGCGAGGGCAGAGCAGTATCTGCTGCATGATTTGACCGCACAAGAGGCATGATTTGCCAGACCCTGTAGTTTCCTCAAAGGAAGATTCCACAAAACGCCAGGCGAATCGGAATTGGGGTTAGACGAGATAGTTCACGTATAGGATCTAACGTGCTGTCACACACTGATGTTTTTTTTTTTTTGAATAGAGCTTGCGTGGTAGTGTTGTAGCCCCTGTGATTATGAAAACAGTACCTATCAGTATTCTAATTGCGTCCGAAATCTTGCGAGGCACCTCTGTCAAGCTGTTCAGCTACTTGCTGTAGGAGCTAGCCATCATAATCGTTGCAAATCCCTGGCAGGAAAGGCAGGAATCCCAGGAAAGGCAGGAATCCCAGGAAAGGCAGGAATCCCAGGAAAGGCAGGAATCCCAGGAAAGGCAGGAATCCCAGGAAAGGCAGGAATCCCAGGAAAG
>JALHBU010000297.1:0-18615 GCA_024340005.1 Tolypocladium tropicale | reverse complement strand
AAAAAAAAAAAAAAAAAAAAAAAAAAAGGACCATGCAAGATTCGAACTTGCGTTTCTGGAAGGATGATGTTCCTCAAAATCCAAAGTACTAACCCCTATACTAATGGTCCCCACTTTTATCCGGGTTGTTATTAGTTTACAAAATTATTATAATATATAAAGCCTCTAACAGTCTTGGATGATTTATCGCAGGCCCCACGACTTACAAGGCGCACCTAGAATGAACACAAGGCAGGGACATGATGGGGCATTATTTTAATAGTTATAAAATTACTTTGTTGAGGGCGAAATAGCACACCAAAGGCCGAGCGCAGCGGCAGTCATGTAAGTCAGGCGACGGGCCCAGCCACAACAGACCTCCACAACCACAGTCTCTGCGGACGTTCAGGGCCAAGGGGACGAGTTCATAGACACAAAAGATGCTTCTCTAGTCGTGTAAATCACCGTAGAGAGCGCGAAGGTGGGAGACACCCTGCGTTCCTCATTGTTAGAGTAAAGAAAAAAGGGCACAAGCTCGACGAACTCCGCGGCCAAACCAATGGCCACAGGCGCCCTCTGAAGAGATATGAACACGCGTGACCATCTGATTATATAGTCCCTATCCTCATTTTTATCCTTCCTTGCCTCTAAGGCCCACTGCAATCCCTGCGTATTTTCTATTCTTCCATTTTCAGTCCTGGGGTCTATACCACCACCGCATCAAAGTGAGCTGCTCTTCGTGCCTTAGCAAGGTGAAATGAATTCAGTGTTGCAACGTTGTCAAAAAAAGTCGTTACCCTTACTCTTCTTAATTTCAAATGATCTCAATACGTCTTGAAGCTCTGCGCCCCCTGTATATCCCAGCGACGCCTGCTGCGCTTGGCCTTAGGTGTGTTGCTTTCGCCTCAACAAAATAAGAGGCGGGGAAATTAATGGGCACAAGACATTAGAGACATTCTTATTCAACGGTTAGTTTGTTGAGAGCGAAAGTACACGCCAAAGGCTGAGCGCAGCGAATGTCATATAAGTCGTGAGATGTAGGTCATGCCTACATTGACGAATACACGAAACCTTAACGTTCCCATAAAGAGTCGTCTTTTATAGTCACCCACGAGAGACTTTTTAGTCATGCTGGAGCAAAGAGAGCTTCGAGATCATATAATAATGAGTGTCTAAATCGTTCAGCGCCACAAGGAAGGAGGAGGGAACAAGTGTCTTCATTGTGAGACTAAAGAGGCGTCAGGTAACTAGATAACAAGACGTCCCTCCGAGCCGATTTCCGATGATCTAATCACCTAGTTTTCTTTAAACCTTTTATTGCCGTTGACTGTCCAGACTACTCATCTCCCTCCCTCTTTCTAGATCTCAATGTGTGACCTACGGTCTGCACCATCACCCCAACAAACTAGAAATGTTATTCATAACATTTGAACCATCCGTAAGCTGAAGTCTAGTTAATAGCGGACAGCAATTTGGCCCTCATCTATAACGCATTAATTTGCATGGTATTCTTTAATCCTCCACGTCGCCGTTATTGTCTAAGCCCTTGGGGACACGTAGGCCGTCTGGATGCTTTTCCGGATCATAGAGCGGGTATTCCCTAAGCATAAACTTGCGTAATGGCCTCGAAAAAGCTTTATCACGCGCAATTGTGTCTGAAAGGCCATTTAGGTACCTTGCTCTCCGTTTCTCCTTAGATGTTGATATATTTGGGTCCTTGTTCATTAAGATAACGTTTCTGGGGAGTTCGAGGATGGCCTTCGCCTTCTTCTGCGTCTTATTTATTCTCCTATAGACGGGAATCGAACATCATGCCTGGCCGTACGTGTCGCCTGGTGGGTCGACAATACTTGATTTCGCCGCCAAGTCCCTGCCGCCCCGGCCCGAATCTACCATCTCAATCACCGCGCTTTGAGCCTGCGCACCCTGCTATCCCGAGTGTGAGCTTACACGAGACGCGCACCCACCGCCCCCATTGTTCGACGTAAGTCGCCGTCAGCTCGCCCGCAGAAAGAGGCACGGAAGCTAACGACGCACGTAGGAATTGGCAGGCTAAACAATCGATCTATAGCGAGACGATGGAATCTCAGGGAGCGATACACACATTAGCAGCGTGCGAGGCTAAAGCCACTGAGATGGCTAACCTGCTTGATACCCTATGGGCGGAGGCCGCGAGGCAGGGCTTGACTGACGAGGATAGGCGCGAGGCCACTATCTATATGAGGGCGTTGTCTTGGAAGCTCGAGGACGCCTAGGGGGCAACCGTACCGATCAAAGATAACAACAGCGACGAGCACGGCGCGGGTAGGGATGTGGTGAGGGAGCCCTCTTTAGACCAGAAAGAACCCTCGTTGCGGATACGGAACGAGACCGTACCAATAAGGAGGGAGGACGACCAGAACTAAGGGCGGCCCATCGCGACCAGGCATATCTCGCTAGCGCTAACTTACGACGATACGTTAAAGTTCGGGCTCCGGCAACTTGGCGAATTCTTCAAGACGTTGAAGAACAACCAGCCGGCTAACCGGAGGCTGCTCAGGGGCATCGACCAACCTGTCGGGCGGGAGTCTAGAGTACAGTACTGGTGTGAGTCGCTACGCCTACTAACCGATAAGAATCTGCTGGGAAAGTTGGAGCAAAGGGTCCTAGGGGCCCGCCTGTTTAAGGGGGTCGACGCCGGCATACCGCCAGGGTACGTGCGCTTCAACAAGACCGCGGGCGAGCTTGCGGAGCGGTGCGGCTAGAACCGATACAAGCTGTCGTACCACCTCAATATGGGCAAGAAGACTGCCGCGCTCTGTGGGGGCCATATCGGTCTGGCGGCGATGCTGCCGCTTAGCAAAATACGCAAGACCATTCACGAGATGAAGATCGAAGAAGCGGAGATAATTGGCCAGGACCTGCTTCAAAGTGGACCGAACATCGACAACTTCTGCCAGATAGGCAGACATATTATGCGGAAGCCGGTAGAGGGCGGCGTGGGAGGAAGTCTCGCTGAGCTAGCTACTAAAGGTTACGAGGATATGTTGCGCGTGTGCGCGGCCTTTGTCGGAGGATGTGGTTGCACGATTGCGCAAGGCAGTTCCTCGAGGCTCGACGTTAGAGCGGATAGAAACATGTAGATATGAGTATCCTCTTAATATATACAAAGGGTTGATCTAGCAACTCGTAGACGGCACCGTGTATAACTCTACGAGGCGACCGCGTAAAGGTAGTAAGGAAGAGACATCAACGGGCCTGGCCTAACGGGAGGCGCAATGGATAAACGGAAGGGCTAGTCTTACTCCGATCTTACGCCTGCGGTAGGGTGAGAAGGGTCTCTATGAGCCAGTCACAACACCTCACGGCCTTGCACGGCAATATGCTCACCGAGATGAAGTCGACCCAAAACCACGCCAGCCCACGTGTTTACATGCAGAAGCATGCTCACCAAAAATCATCTCTCCCCTTCCAACCCCTCTAGGCGCCCGACCGCAGAGCCCTAGCCCACTGCTAGCGAGTCAACCAAGACAGACCAGCCGAATTTCGTTCATAAATAACGCGCTTCATCATCCTTTAAATTTTTGCTTGCCGCCTTTTCAAATATCTACATTACAACAGAACGGCCCTCTCTCAAAGCATTACACTCGTATACCCTATACTTTTAACCTCTCGAAATAGACTTCAACCACTATCGACAATCTAGCGGAGCTTAGCGCGAGTCTAAGCATAAACAACATCGCGGATTGCATACGCCGCAAGACTGAACGAGCCTAGAGCCTTCCGCACCATCTCACAATCAACCAGCTCAGACGCCGGGAGAGCAACGAGCGAGCCGTCAAACATCGAGGTAGGCCTCGCCGTGCCCTGCGCTATATACGAGTGATTTATAGCTGACTGATTAGAGTAGAAAACTTCACTAGAAAAGTCGTTATCGTTAGCTCGAGCCAAACTTGTTATAAATTCAAGCACGCCACCTAGAGGCTACACGCGCCTTATGCGGGCCCTGAAGGAACGAGAACTGATATCCGACGAGAGAGATATCGTCGCGAGCCAAGGAGGCGACCTCACTCTGGATTCGATACGTTGGACGCACATGGGACACGAGCCTACCATCGTCCGTAGCTGTGGGAATGGGTGACTGAAGATAGGTCCGCGGGCATGACGGTGTATAAGCACTGGTGGGCGCAGTGGCAGGAGTTTCTCCGCTCACTGGGCCTAACGCAGGAGGGCCTCTAGAGCAAGAAGCACTGTATTAGGTTCCCTGGAGGCAAAACGGTGCTTCCTTTCAGCGACCGCTTGCAGTGGAAAATGGCTATGCACAAGCTCGGTCACGAGCTGGCGTCCAATGAAGCCTTTCGACGACCGGGGCATCACGCGGTCATCACTGTGTGTACAATAGAGCAGGCGGAGCGGCCTGAGGGCTTGGAATGGCACGACTACTTCAAGATAAGCATCGAAAATACAGACGACGACGACGAGATGAAAACGAAGAAGGCCATAGCGAAGAAGACGAGGTTGAGGCCAGAGGAGCCGAGAGTGAACATTAGCACCGAAAGAACCTGGAGTTGGTGCTTGGTAAACCCGCGATCGGTTAGGAGAGTTACCAGGACCCTGACGGAAAGGAGACGGACCAGGAGCATGCCAAGCTCGTCGGGCTGATTGGGATAGGAGGCGCCCTCGGCGATGACTTGAATTTGTAGAAACGGGCGTGCGATTTCTTCCGGCACGACGAGAGTAACACCAAGGAGGGCGCGCTTCTCGTCGGTATGAAGCGCAGAGCCAAGAACTACCAGATGGTAGACTGTTTTAAGATACTCAGCGCCTACTTATCGACCGAGGTCAACGGCACGTTCAACGCCAGCAAGCCCGGGATAGGCAAGACGCTCGAGGTATTTTACGCCATAGGGGCCGTAGCGCTCGTATGGATGAGCCGCGACCATTACCGCGACAACAAGGAGTTATATCAGCCGAAAGCTAGAGGGAAGGGAGACTGCGCCCTGGGTCACCCGTTCGGTATACGCTGCTACTGCGCCGGCGGCTTCACAAAGGCGCTATGCCATAGAATGGAGCGGGGCCCAAGCCTGGTCGTCCTCCCGGCGGGCATCCGCGGGCAGTGGCGCGACGCCTGGGCCGCTACGCTGGCACCGACAGTGACGCTGAGGGACGGCACCGTCGCCTAGGAGTCGCCGCTGCTGCTGTATACCTGGGTGGAGGGCAGAGCGGTCAAGACAGCCAAAGAGCTCGGCGACTTTAGCCAGATCGTCAAGCAAGATCTGATGGCTACGTACAGTACGACAGGCGAGCTGCCAGCACATGGCACCAAGGCGATGAAAGCCTTTGGTGGTAAATACCAGTGGACCCTATCCGAGATAAGTGAGTCAGCGAGCCCGGATGATTTCACGTACACTCCGTATAACGAGGAATACACGTCCTACGGCACGCAAGGCAGGGTTGGTCGAGAGCGGCTCGTGCTCGCTTGTAGCATGGAGTGCGTATCGCATGGTTCACTCGACGACATTTTCACCTACGCCGTATAACTGCCCCAGAGAGGTATAAAGACGTTGAGAGATATACGGCTATGACGATAGTTTCGACTAGTGGCCGTCTTCTATGATGAGTAGGCGGAGGCCAAATCCCCGGGCACCAAGATTATAGTGAGCCTTCGGGAGCTATGTCGAGTAGGATCTAGCGATACCACCAAGCCACTCGTCTCGCTCCTGGTAGGCGTATCGATACCGCGAGGCCCGAGGGACCTTACGGGAGTACTGCCGCTGGTGCTTAGAGGCAACAGCGACGCTACGAGTTAGATGAACATTACGAAGCTTTGCGCCGCCTATCAGAGCGCCTAGCGAGATAATGACTAGCAGGAAGAGGCCGTCAAAGGATAGAAGCAACTAACAGACGACCTTCTCGGTAGTTGTATGTTCTATCGTTAGTTCGGGATGCTATTTTTGAACGGTATTGTCGGCGACGCCTCGGCCAGCGGTAACGAGGTGGCTACGCCAGTTCCCCGCTACGGCGGAGAAGCACAGGGCCAAGCTTAACGAGCTACGAGAGAATCTAAAAAGGAAGATCGAGTCTTTAAAGAAGGAACAAACAGCCCCTAGCGCCAAAGACACTTTAGAAAACAAGGTTAAGAGGACGTCGGAGTGGCGGGCGGCGGTCGTTCTCGACGAGATAGGGAACGATGACGATGATAGCGAAGCTGAGGATAATAAAGACAGACGGCTCAAAAGCGAATCAACGAAAACGGAAGCAGGACAAAACCCGGAAGCTCAAGGAGAATCACCGGAGAACAGTTGACATCGTGCGCAATAATATGAACGACGTTAACTGCGAGCAGCTACATACTCTGCAAAGCATTGTCGCAGGCAAAAGCGCCACGAGGCACAGTCTCGTGCTCACTTTGTACCAGACCCCATAAACGCTACCATTACTTCGACCTGGCTACGCTGTGTGCTCCCCGAGGCGAGCTATAAGATCGTAGAGATCACGTCATGGAATTCCAGTACGGAGGCAAGGCGGGAAACAATCGGCAAGCCCGAGGATGAGGGTTAAGCAAATAAGGAACAGCAGATCATCGTCCATTCGACCTACACGCTCTTAGGCACCAGCGTTAACGGATTCCAGAACTTTGCGAGCCAACTAGTCAAGCTCGGTGAGCCCTTCACATCGAAGCAGACCGAGCAGGCAGAGGCGCGAGTCTACCGCCTAGGGCAGAGTAAGGAGACACGGCTCACGACTTTGAGTTATACGGGACGGTGTTGAGTTCGTGGCTGTGGTTAGCCAATTGGCTAACGCGGTACGTGAGTTAGGCTCAGACTGACAAGCATGTAGACGATGATAGCCAATTACACCTAGCCGTTGCTCGCAAGGCTCGCGGCAGCGAACCGTGAACACTAAATAGAGGTCGAGTCTCCCCGTCACCCGCCTTTGCTTTCTTACTCTATATATATAGTCATTCCTTAGCAACTATTTTATATACGATAACGAGCTAGCGTAGCTACGTAAGGATAAAAGGCTCGGGTATAAAGCGATATTCGCCGAGATGTAAAAAAGGAGAGCGAGCAGTGATGAAACCGATATCGCGAGCGATACGCGAGAGAAGAAACAGAGAACAACGGCAGAAAGATAGCGCGACCTGGAGCAGGTTGACTAGGTAGCTTTCTCGGAAATAGGCGATAAGGGCTACGCGGCGTGCACCTGCTACTTTGTTACCGATTGTGAAGTTAAAAAGGACCTTATAAGCCTATTATACTTGCCGTAGGAAGTAGTCTCTATCGATCTCCTGCTTAAGTATAGTCGGCTAGACGAGAAGGGGATCGAAATAAAGAAGTATCGCGTTAAGCTTCCTAGAACTAAAGCCCTCTTAGCCGAAACGAAGGAGGAGTAGCGTAATATTATCTCGAAAGTGGTCGCGCCGGCAATACCTACGGGAAACGAAAACCGTATAACAATACTGTTCGGCCCGTAGGTTGGCCTAGAGAAACTGCTGGTAGGTGAACCCCGAGGTAAGCGAAGGCTGAACATACCCCCGGCCTCTACGGTGAAGGAGACGTGAGTGACTAAATGCTCGTAGTATAGCAAGAACCCTAGACGAATAGCGCCGAGTACGAAGACGTAGTCATGGGTGAGGTGAGAGGAGAAAGGAGACTCGACCGAGCGATGCCTTGTGCGGGCGGAAGGGAGACACCGATCACGATTTACTGACTCTCTGAGTGTCAGGGCATGCAGCGCCATTGAACGACGACGACGACGACGACGACGATAACGAAGCTGCGGTAAGCACGGACTAGGCCGACGCGAGAAAGTGGCTCAAAGCGGAAACACCTGACGAGGCGCGGCCCTGGCGGTTACCTGGCTCGGGATCAGAACTACCGCGTAGAGGGGTGTTAAAGCTCTTCCGGGCGATGCGAAGCTGGGTGCGGAAGGCGGAAACTGAACAAAATCTCGACATGCAGGAGAAGCTCTTCGCGATAGACGTTATGGCCCGCTGCTGGGCGATATTTAACGAATGTATCGGTAACGATCACTGCGGCTAGACGCGGGAGGCTGTGGAGGATAAGTACGGCCTGGAATGCGCGTGCTAGAGAAATAGCTTTACGATGGAGATCTGCGAAGCCACCGACCGGGGACCATACGTGGTCCTGTTATCGAACGCTAAAGATACCGACGCCTAGGTCGAGCTGTTTTAGAGGACGTTGAGTGGTGTTGGCTAGTCGCTGGCTATGTTTAAAAAAAACGAACTTAGTCCAATAGACAACGAAATATCGGCGCAAGTCTAGGCCCAGGCTACCGGGCCAACCATTTCGGTCAACGCCGCGGCCCAGGGCGTGCCCACGACCGCGTCCCTGTATTAGCTCCAACAAGTCACCCAGATAGATAGTGCCATACAAGGCCAGACCAGACCCAGGCCGACGTGAGACTATGATACTCGTCCTCGTTACCGAGGACCTGGACATGGACGCGTTAGACTTGACGTTCCCTACTACCATCACAATTATAACGCCTAGTGAAGGGCTACAGACGTAGGCCCACGAAGTTAAAGTAACGCGTTTCCTTATAGTATCCGCGGTCTACCTCTCGCATAACTATTCGGAGTCTAGTTAGGAGATGAACTTGGTCGATGAAATACGTCGGGCGGTAAATGGAAGCGGTTCTAGAGGAATGATGCTATACGGCGCTGGAAGAGTGTGATAGGTCGAAGTTGAATACGCGTCTGAAAACACTATATAGCAATTGACATTCTCATGGCTAGCCAGCGGCGTAGAAGTGTATATTAAAAACATCCATAAAACAATTGAAGGAAAACGACTCGGGGTCTATATACAGCGCCGCAATGGTGCTAGGGCCGACGAGGCTCTGGAGCGAAGGGAGCCGCTTTGTTGAGTTCCTTTGCTCAAAGAAATCAAACGGCATTGGAACTACATACAATGAGCTAGGCTTAGTTACCCGCTATTTAGCCTTAGGCGATAAATGTAGGCGTGCTCTCGTGATTCACAATAACAACACCACAACCCCGAAGCTACATCACGAACCTCTCCTCTACCACCGCATCTACATACTACAAGAGCCAGTGCGAGGACCTTACTACCGCCGATACTCAACTCTATTATAACTTTGGCGTGGATTAGAAATGGCGAAATGACTGGGGAAGGGAACGACCGATTGCCGTAGAGGAGACAGATAAAACCCCATGGCCGCTGCAGCGACTCCCGCAGCGCAGAGCAACAGCACCGGCTCCGACACCGCACCGCACAACTCCATGCTGGCCGGCCCCGTCTGCAGAGGCAACGTCCACCTCAGCGAGTCCGAGCCTTTAATGGAGCGGAACTAACATGAAACTAAGCGCAGCGGTTCACTTCTCTACCACGCCTCCCCCAACGCCCAACTCGTCATGACGGCCTTGAACATCGTGAAGCGCCGCTATCCCATTGCCGTCCTCCCCCTGCTCGCCGTCCTCCCCCTGCTCGCCGTCCTCCCCCTGCTCGCCGTCCTCCCCCTGCTCGCCGTCCTCCCCCTGCTCGCCGTCCTCTCCCTGCTCGCCGTCCTTCCCCTCGTCGCCGTCCTTCCCCTCGTCGCCGTCCTTCCCCTCGTCGCCGTCCTTCCCCTCGTCGCCGTCCTTCTCAATGCTGTGGAAGGGTCCGATATTGAGACGCAGCAATCCACGATTGCCTGGTCATTCAACGTCGTGTGCAACGCGGCTAGCATGCACTACGCCTTCCGTACCGTGGAAAAGCCCCCAAGTTCGAGCAGTGGGCGGCAGTAGACGAGTCAAAGCAAAGGGCTATACTCAGTGCTCCGCGAACCGTTAAAAGGATACAGCGAAGCACTACCTAGTTGTAGAGTTGTGTGGAAGAGCCCATAACTTTAAGGAAGGCGGAACAAGTATGGGCGGGAATATGGGCTTGTATCCGTGCACTGCGTTCGGTGGGCTGGCCGAAAAAGAAGCTTCCACGTTATGGAATACACACCATTCTTCTTCCAAAAACCTGCCAAGGTACTCTTTTCTTAATTTTCCCCTGATCCCCTCATTCAATGTTTCCGTTGTATGCTTTTGATTTATTTTCCATTATTGAGTTACGTCCGAAGCAAGCTCCATCGACTATCGACTTCATGGTCGATCTCCTCGTCGGAGCCTTCACCTGGCTGTAGATGCTCCATCCCTGGCGAGCCTTCCTCATATTCGTTGGATGAGTCGGTCTCAACTTGTGCATGAAAACCTGGGAGCAGACACAAGCATGTATTAGCGGCCGCATAAGCTTAACCATGAATGAAAAAAGAAGCATGTCTGCCTTACCAAGCAACTTCATTCCTTGCACGGGAGAGCTCGGCGGGGAGTCTGGTTCTTCAATTATTGGTTCCGGAATCGCGTCGTCTGGCAGCTTTCCACTTCGAAGACTCCATGCCGGCTCCTGGCTGCCAGCCCAAGACTGGGCACGCTGATCAAAGAGGTTCTGAGAAGTTGCAAAGCGACTAGGCTTGTAGTATGGATTGTCTGGAGAGGCCGCGTGGTCTGCATGGCTTCCGCAGAACCCATCTTCTTGTTTTGAGTAGCTCCCTGCATCAGAAGAGTCGCGGTCTCTGAAAACCGACGAACCCTTGCGGAAACCTTGGCTTTGTTGCTGAAACCCCGTCGGATCACTGCTGTGAGGGCCTGAACATTCCTAGTGATTATCAGCGGCCTCGGAGGCTTGTTGTTCGTCCGGGTCAGCAAGGTTGGATTCACGAGGTTGACGGTTTTCTCGTCTCTTCGCTCTGAGCGCGCCGGCAGTGTTTCTGAATTCGGGTGCAAATGCACCACGAGAGGAACGGAAAGAAGGTAGATCCTCATAGCCATCTTCTGGAGAAAAGCTTTCGAACGCCCCATGCACACTCCGTGGGAAGCCTTCAGCCAGAGGAGAGGACTGCCGATCATAGTTGCTTGGAATATCATGTCCTGTTCCTTCCCCTCCCATGGACGGACTCTTCCAGACGTTACCAGTGGAAAAGGGTTGCTGTTCAAAAGCGCCCCGAGAGAATTTTGTTGGAGCCTCAGCATCTGAAGAAGTGCTGATGATCTCTGGAGGCTGTTCATGACAATGGCCGTGGTTTGAAGCTGTCTTGCTGGCCTCATCTCTCTCCAATGACCCGCCAGCACCTGCACTTGGAAAAGCTACATTGTGCGCGTCTTCATGGGGCAGTAGTGAAGAGATGTTGCCGACGCCTGAACGAGTGGGCACTGCCTGGTCTGCCGGCCTGATGTTGGCCTCGATAGTCTCAGCTCTGGCAGAGACGTTATTTGACTGCTGATTGCTCAAGTGGTTTACTTTTGTGGTTGGTTTGGCGACGAACGTCGTGATTCCCAGTGAATCAATATAATAATTCCTCTCGGATGCTTGACGCGCTCCATGAGTAGGAATTTCAAACGAAGAAGCAGAGCTCGCGACAAGCTCTGATTCATCTTCGGCGCCTCCAGGGGAACACTCAGATGGGGCTTTCCAGTCAGAGCTTGTTTGAAAAAGACCCGGGCGCATCTTTGCTTTGCTTGCATTTTGAAGATTTCGAACAGCATAAGCAGTTTCAGCATCTTCGACGTAAGGCTTGTGGTACATAGTCTTGTCCGAATCAGCGCCAAGAGGATTTTTTGAGTCCTCAGCATGCATTGTTACACTTCGTTGTGCGCGACGCTGAGCTGATCCATGTCTGCGAGTAGGATAAAAGGCATTGACTGGCATAGCATTCGATTCCCCGGGGCTCAGTGAGACTGAGGTACGTTGCAGCTGCTTCATAGCCACTGCTTTGAAAGACGGCTTCGATTGTGCTCGGCGCTGCCGCTGCAAGCTACAGTTCTCAATGTCAGGATGTCTAGAGAGAGACATTTCTGAACTCTTATCGTTTTCGAGGGAAGAAGACCTGATTTGGGCGTGTCCTTCGTGCGTGGTGCCGGGAGACGGGTGCAACTGGGAATTTATCAGCAAACATGCAGCTCATGTCGGTCTCCAGAATGACTTACAGATTTGACGGCAGCGGAGTCGTTTATTGTTTCTGCATCCCAAGCTTCTCTTCTGCACTTCGCGCAATAATTGGGCTGTAGAGGCCCTTCCATTGTGGCCGCGTACGTGCGCTGGAAGGCTCTGGATCTTACCACTCCACAGCCGAAGCAAAAGTGATGTGGCTCAGTAATTATGCCGCTCTCAATCTTGGCTTCCTTGCATGGACCGCAATAGTTCAAGAGCGGTCTTTGCTCCGGAGCCATGGGGTGTTTGTCATGGAATTTGGTAGACCGAACGTCGCCGCAGCTGGAGCAAAGGTGGTGTCGTATAATGCGTCCTGCGCTTTCACTCCTCGTGTTAGTTGAATGTACCTGAGAGAGTGATTGATTTCCCAAGATTTTTGAGTACTCCTGCTGAGACGTAGCTTGGTGTAGGGGAAATCTTCTTGCGAGATCTGGTTTTAACAGGTCTTTTCGACTTTTTCCACGACTCGTACGCTCATTCTCTGGTCTCTGACGGTTATCTCCCGACGTCATGCAAGAGCCTTGTGCCCTTATACCTAACCGAGAACGAGCTGTTGCGTCGTTCAGGGTCGAATTCAATTGTTTCTGAAGTATTTGAACGCGCTGCTGCAATTTGATATCTTGAGGCATTAGTGAGAGCCTTTCACGGGTCTGGTCAATGTTGCGCTGGATTCGCTGCAATTCCGCGTATAACTGTCTGGCTGATTCTCGAGTCTCGATCTGAGACGTGTACAGGGTACTTGGGTGAGAGAGGCCATGACTTTCCGTTGCAAACGTGGGCTGGGAGGCATATTTCGACTCGTACAGAGGTAAAGATGTAGCAAACGTATCCGGTATCTGACCGAGGTGAGGATATTGATAGGAATAACGGGTTGTTGGTACAAAGTGAGCAGTTTGTAAAGGCAGCCCAGGAAAGGCCAACAGGGGTTGAGGGGCAGAATCGGGTTGGCTGTCTCTGTATAGAGAATGGAGTGCAGGTGTGACCAAATGATGGCCACCTGAAGCTGTTAAATGTCCTGTTGACGCAATTGGCTTCTTTTTCGGATGGTGTATTGACCTCCTGCAAGAACGAACAGGCGTGTTTGGAGTCAGAGTATTGCCATAACCCTCCGAGCTCTTGAGGCGACGTAGTGAAGGGGCACTTGGGCGTGATTTTCTGAGTCGAGTCCCGGGACCGTTGTGTTCCGAGAATTGGGTCGAGTTGCAAGCTATGGTGGCTCCTGGGTTTTCGCCCATATTCTTAACGTCGTCGTCGTCCTTGCCTCCATTGGAACAATGAGCTGCATCATCATTATCGTCATGGTTGTCGTCGCTGGCAGATGAGACGACCGAAGGCTCATAGCCGCTCTCTTGCAAAGAGGTAGTGGAACTGTGTCTCTTGCTCCCATCGTCCGTCATCGATTTGACTTGGATCCGAATGAGACCTCGTGAGTGAGCATCATCTTGTGTACGAGAAGCACCTGAGCTATGCCGAAGAGCACGATGTCTTTCGTTTCGGTCCAAGGACCGTGGCGTACAAACGTTGAACACGGTACTCAAGAGACTGATTTCGGGTTCTTGGGCGAGGCGTTCCCGCCATGACTTTCTTCCGAATCCCATGGCGCGCGATTGAGTAGGGTGCACGATGGCATGATGCCCCGAAGCGCACGGGAGCGAGACGTACGCGAGACGGATGGAGGAAATGGGACAAATGTGAGCTGAGATTGGCAAAGTGGAATACGAAAGCCAAAAGAAAGATCAGGGTCGGGCCTGTGTTTGCTGCACGTGCTTTCTTGTGCTATCTCCTGGTAGCTGGCAGTCCAGTGAGAAAGCATGCACTGCATTTCACCTGGCTGGCACCTGTAGCGCTCCAGGTTTGCCGGGCTTGAAGAACGGCCAAGTGCCGGCAACTGATCACGGAAGTTACACAATAGCAGGACTGCTTTTCTCAAGTCTACCAACAATCTGCAGTTCGAGAAACCAATGGTAGCACGCCTCCAGTGAATCCGTGCTCCAGGACGCATGACGCGCCTCAGCTCCAACCTTCAGAACCAGAGTCGTTGGGGGTTTGTCCCAGCATCTTCCGGCGGCTGCACATGGCGGTGCTTCCAGTGAAGTCGAGCCGGATGATTCAAGACGGGTAAAAGCACACAGGCAACTACAGCCCTTCCTGACGAGTACCCTCAACATTCACCGACAATGTGCACAAACGTTTCCATCGCACTCTTGCGTAAACATACATTGCTATACATATCAGGCGCTTTTCGTCTACGTGGGCACTACCTGCCCATCATTTGTTTATGCCATGACCCAAACACAAGAAATTGTCACCGCCCTCGCCCTACTCGGTACGCAGTACCCGAGCTCCCCTCTTCTTGACTGTTGTCTTCTTCTTCTGCCCGCGCTCGAAGGCGGCAGCGGCAGCGTGGTCGCGGCCGACATTGTCAAGATCCTTGACCTTGTAAATGCGGATGATCCAGTTCTCGCTCGTGAAAGCCTCCTCAATCGTGTCGAGGACAGGACCCTGGTCAGGGAGACGCGCACCGCGGACCCGGTCAGCGGCTTGACCCGCAGGGAACATGGCGTGGTAGTTGTAGTAGGACATCTTGTACCTGTATCGCATGTCAGCTTCTGCCCTTGGCTTTGCTCGCCCATCGAGGTGCCGGCAACTTACATCAAGCTGTTCTTCATCGTGTCCGTCGCCTCGCCGTCCACGCGATACTCGCCGCGGGAATTAAAGAAGTCGCGCTCCTTGACCTCGTCGGGCCAGATGCCCTCGGCAATGCGCACCATCCAAAGGAACTTGTTGATGTCGTCTCCAGAGTAACCGAGGAGTCCGCCAAACACGACCAGAACATAGTCGACTTCGTGCTGTCGCATGATGGCGTAGCTGACCTCCTCGCGAGAGCTCATGGCCTTGCCTACCGTCGCAATGTGCGTGTTGTTCCATGTGTTGTTATCCACGAGGGTAGGCCGATCAGCCATGCCACCGATCTGGTAACCGTAGTCCCACCACGACATGATCTTGGCATCCTCCTTGGTGTTCTGGCGCAGCCACTGATAAGCCTCTCTGTAATCATCGATGATGTGTTGAGAGCCATCGGGCATTCGGCTCGCAAGGACGACCGAAGGGGAAGAGTACGCGTTGGACGTGACCCAGGTGCAATGCGCCACAAACATCAGCAGGTACACGGTCAAAGAGGCAGAGACGATAGCCTTGGGGGTTGCATTGAAGATGCCAACCACTGCCTTTTCGCTCCCGCGAAGGGCGTTGCCCTTAGCAGCCTTCTTAGGGGGCGCCTCTGCGGCTTTCTGGACTTCCTCGGGATTCGGCGTCTTCATGCTCAGGTACGTATCGAGAAGACGGGACAGGGCGATGGCACTGGCGACACAGACAATAGGCGTAAGGGTCAACATGAGGCGGACCATGACGCCGGCAAAGTAGCTACCGAAGACTCCATAGACGATGATGAAAACATGCTCGTCCCGGAGATCTTGGTAGCAGAGGTAAATACCAGCAGGGAAGAGCCAGACGAGCATGTTGAGATCGAAGAAGAAGGCCGGCCAGGCTGGTGGCTGATGCTCGGAGACGGAGGCGATGATGGGAATGTGGATCTTGGCATAGCTGGTGTCCCAGAGAGAGTAGAATCGACCGCCCCATGGGGCGATGTATCCCAGAGAGGTCAACGCGACGAGTCCGATGAGGCCAATGCCAAACGTGCCTACCACGACCGTGGCGAGGAAAGTCTGAAATTGACGTCCTGAAACGGCAGAGCGGACATACTGGATGAAGCCAACCAGCTGAAGGAAACCAAAGATGCCTTCATGACAGCGTTAGTCTGGATTCCACCAAAGAGCATAGTATTCTCATACCTAGGGCCGGCATATGCTCGCTCGTCTTGACAGGCAAGAAACCCACAAAGGGAATTTGCATGCTAGCGAGAGTGCCCAGGGCATACCAAGTGGTGTAGCTGACGTAGAGTCGAGTGCTGTACCGCCCCATGCAGATGAGGACGAATGCGTGGAGGGGCAGCAAGCAGGTGATGAAAGCATATCCACCCCACGAGGCAACCATGTAGCCGTAGAACAGGGCACAAAGCGCGCCCCAGAGCATGGAGCCGAGCTTGAGGGCCTTGATCCACAGGTAGAAGGTGAAGACCAGGAGGAAGATGGCAATGGCCTCGTTATCGTAGCTGCCAGCAACCGATCTCGAAATATAGCCTGGGGCAATACCCATGAAGGCAGCTGCGAGCAGGCCAGCAGATGGCGACGTGGTCATCTCATTTGTGAGGAGATAGGCGGCATATGCAGTCAGGCCGGAGAAGGCTGGTGCAAGGAGGACGCAGATGTTTCGGATATCGACGGGGACGGTGAGCGCTTGCAGAGCGTGGTAGATGACACCGCTCGTGACCATGAGTCCGGGGTACAGAGTGCCGCCAGTAACGCGGCCGAGGGGGTGCCATGTTCGGTCGTCAAACCAATCCCAGAACTTGTAGAATCCATTCGCAACAAGGTACTTGGTCGCTCGAAAGTTGAACCACGGGTCGACTAAGGGCCGGTCAGCATATCGCGATGCTCAGGTGTAGCAAATAAAACGAAGACGCCCGGGAGACTTACATTCGTGGATGATGCTCTCGAATCCTGCAAGTCCAGAGTCAGCAAAGCTTCTTGAAGCTGGCTCGAAGCAGCAGAGTCTCGAAGCGAGAAACCTCGCGAGCAACACTTACGAATCACCGAGAAGAGACGGCTCGCAATGGCCGCAGCCGCGATGAGACAGAGAATGACTACTCTCAGCAGGGTTCTCGTGCTTTCTGAGTTCGCACCCGCGAGGGGGCGCTTGTCGTTGGCCATGATGGTGGCCGCAATTGTCGACGGTTGATGCCCTCGAGGTTGATGGAGGATCTCGAAGCACAAACGCGGAACCCCCCTGCGACTGGAGCTGAGGACAGCTTGGAGCTTACGGCTGGCACTAGGAGGTATGCAAGGAGACAAGTGTGGGGTACGGTGCTGCCACCGCGGCACGGCCGCTGGCCCGGGGTTTCGCCGGTGAGTCTCGATACCCAACCAGTGGGTCAACAATCAGGGAGCAGGTATTCGAGTCTTGCATCAAGCTGGCTTCAAGATAGCAACCGTCTTATCAGACTTCGCACGGGCAACTGGATAAAGAGCAAGCCCAGCTTTATCCGTGTCGACCACCTTCCGTCTTCACGGCGACAATTGTTCTCCACTTTCATGGGAAGCCAAAGAGTCTCCCAGCCGAATGGGAGAGCCAGCTGTTCCAACTCCATTGATTTACATTTACTGTGGCTTGAGGTTCCTCGGCGCAATTTAATGGGAAATGATATAGTACCAGGTAATAATAGCTTGGCGCTGCTCTGCCAGCCTCCGTCAGTAAGCAGTAGGTGAAGAGGTGCAAGTTGAGCTGTGGCAAGCGAATGTCGGCAAACAGCATCACCGTCGGCAATTGCCACGTGTTCCAGCAGGCGTTGTCAGTCACGGGAGAACTGGTTTGTCGGCGGCCTCGGGATGTCCCCATGAGCCATCTAATCGTGTATATTATTACACCTGTACACCTCGAGTAAAGAGGGACTCAAGGAAACGTCTATGCGGTAGCGCCTCTCGCAGTCTCCATCATACACCTGTCCCTGCCGTATTTTGGAATTGAAGACGACTGGGAAGACGCTCGTCGTCCAAGTCCACCTTCGTGCTCGTGTTGTGGCATTCCGCCTCGCTCCTGACCAGCTCCGTCACGACCCCATTTTAAGGGTTCTCCTTGGACACCTGCACCAGGTACTTCTCGAGATCGAACTTGGGGTCTGTAACGTCGGTAACGACTGCAGATTTGGTCAGTTGATTGCCATGCATGGACCGCCTCGGTCGGAATGGCACCGAGCCATCCTTTCATCCGACAGCAGCTTTGTTGACAGTGAACGTACCATCGCTTCCTGATACCGGCTGAGGGTTCTTCTTCTTGGCGAACTCGGCCTTGGCCTGATCTATCAACTTTTGCTTGCTGTCATACTCGCGCTTCTCGTGCTCGGCCTTCTGCGTCGCCGTTATCGTCCTCTGATGGGAGAAGCCGTAGAAGACGCCGACGGCAAGGGCAGACCACCGAAGAACCTGCAGATGTTCTGGTCAGCCTCTGGACAATTCCATGGCAGCAGAAACCGTGCTCGGGCCGCCGCTACGACGCTGGATGTGGCCCGAGTGCAATCGGTGCCGCGCATCGACGCGAGGGCAGATGGGCGGGCGGGAAGACCAACATTGACTCCTGTCGAAACCATTTTGCAGGACGGTCGCAAGGCGCGCGACTGGTATGAAGGGAAATTCGAGGTGGCGACGTCGCTCGGGGCGGGCAATGGCTGTCAATTGGGCCCTGTCTGGGTGGATCGAGGGAATTGTTGCGTCGGCTGCAGGAGACGAAGTTTTGGATGATGCTCGGGAAAAGTCGCTCCTCAGTTTTTCCAGGCTCGCCGGCGGCGCTGGCGGCTGGTGGCTGGCGCCAGGGGACGCTTCGGCGCGGCCTGGCACCACCGAGCCAGCCGTTCCACCCGCCGCGATCACGTGCAAGGGCGACCCGGTTGGCTCGCGCGTTTTGGCGGCTGGGGCCGTCATGACAAGGGGGGGGGGGGCTTTCATGGTGCTAGTCGCGGTGGGTGCTGCTTTGGCCCCTGGCG